>VDFB02343763.1:0-94844 GCA_007258455.2 Sequoia sempervirens | reverse complement strand
ACCACCTAGGGGTACTTTTGGAGGACCTTGTGGAAGAAGCTGAAGACAAAGTTGAAGTTCAGTTCTGCACACCATCCACAAACAGATGGGAAGACAGAGGTTGTTAATAGGAGTCTGGGTAACCTACTGAGATGTTTGGTAGGAGATAAACCCAAGGGATGGGACTTGATCTTACCCTAGGTAGAATTTTCTTACAACAATTTTGTCCACAGAAGCACTGGTAGATAGCCATTCCAGATTGTGTATGGAGGTAGCCCCATAATAGCTTCAGAATTGAGGAAGATGGACCAAGAGAAGAAAATAAGTGCTGAAGCTAAAGATTTTGCAAAACACATCAAGAATATACATGAGAAGGTAAGAGAACACATTAACAAGATGAATATGCAGTATAAGGCTAAGACAGATCAGAAGAGGAGGTATAAGGAGTTTCAAACTGGTGATGAAGTGATGGTCCACTTGAGGAAAGAAAGGTTTCCAGTGGGAACATATAACAAATTGAAGATGAAGAAGTTCAGTCCTTGTAAAATTTTGAAGAGGCATGATTCAGGGAATGCATATGAGGTAGAGTTGCCGGATGGATTCAACATTTCCCTTGTGTTCAACATTTCAGATTTGACAGAGTATCATGAAGGTGGTACAGAGGAAGTACCAATAATGGAACAGTGTGGAATTCTAGCACCTACTTCAAAAAAGGAGGAGATTGAAGAAATATTGGATAGTCGTGTGGGAAGGAGTACAAGGAATAGGCAGTATGAAGAATATCTTGTGAAATGGAAAGGAAGACCTGTTGAAGATTCATCCTGGTTGCCTAAGGCATAGGTTGACTATTTGAGTTTTCCTCCATCATCTGAGACGTGACGGGGTCACTTCTCAAATTACCCTAGGTGTCTGATGCAGGAGCATCCAGTGGTGTAAGGGCAATCTTGCATCACCCAAAAATAGTTAAATTTCAAGTTTCTCGATTTTTAGATGTTTTTACATTTTTGGATACCATTTTCGTCATAATGAAATTCTCAATTTACATTTTTTATTTTCTATTCCTAGGTTGAAAGTTCGCATATTGCGAAAGGGTAATTCAATATCTTTCTGTAACTTGCATGTGTTGTAGAACTTGGGGATTTGAGATCTTCTGTATGTAAGAAGCTCCATTTTCTGAATAATAAAATTATTCTCTTGTTTGTGGGTTATTTTTCCAAGTCTCGGGCTGCGCCCTCATCACAATGTGTCTTGCATGCATGAATATTAGTTTAGGATTTTGTTTAATAAAGTCTACCAATTTATTATGGGCCTTTACCCTTTATTATTAACCATGTTAAGGCTCGTATATGAGGCAAAAGTGAGTAAGGTGGGACTTATATAATTATATACACCACAGGTAACATTAAATGATTAATGGACACAAATTTATAGTTAAAAGTAAACCACAACTCAGCTACCTATATATTGAGATAATCGTATAACCAATAAAAGAACAAATTTATTGTCTTAATAATGATTTGTACTAAAAATTTGAAAATATTTAATAAGATAGTTCATTCATCCTACATCCAAATGGGTTGATCAAGATTTATTTTATCTTTTTCATGAATATTTTTCATTTTAACTAGTATTGATAAACCATATGTTTTGATGCATTATAGTGGCATTCTCATTATCATCTTGAATAAATATACAACGAACAAATGTATGTATATACCTTCTTGAATAAGATGACTTTAAATCACACAATTCAAACTAAGTATTCAATGAACTACATATTTCATCTAACATAATATTCTCAAAGATCCCTTATAATGACAATATTTAGAATGTTAAAGACATGTGGAACATACTCGAGAAATGGGGGAATTTATCTAATATTTTATAGAAGAAATCCTAAATCAATTAATTTCTATCTTAGGAAAGCAAAGGTGAAGGAGGGTACTCAACACTAGGAAATATTGAAAATATTTTCGACCAAAATATTTTTATTCACACTTTACTCAAATAGAGTTTTTATTTGGGTTTAAAGCAAAATACCCACAACCTAAAAGATACAATTAAAATAATCTATTCTTGTCATTCCATAATATCTCAGCCATTTAACTTCCACTCTAAATTATATTACAACTATGCAAAATTTATCCTCTTTAATCTCTAAGACCAATGCCAAAACCTAATGCTATTCCATTCTATTGGAATGCCCACTACAAAGAAATAAATTGCCAACCCCTCTCTCCAAAAGAATGTTGCTTTGGGTTCACTTAATTTAATAAGAGAATTGATAGATAGTAGTTTGCTTTGGGTCTATAAACCAAAAGCATCAAATTAAAATATATAAGGGAGATGATCTAGTAGTTGCACACCCTAACTTCATGCTTCTAATTATCTTACATGGAAATTTCAAATCACTCCCAATTTTTTTCAACAGCTTACTTGGCAAGTCTCCTGCTTATAGCTTTCATTTCAGGGTCACATCATCAAATATGATGCCACATCAACAAGTTTTTTGTCAAGGTGTCCAAAAAGGCCAAAAAAAAGGTTAGACCAATACTTTTAGTATTCACATCATGGGTAGTTGAGCGCTGATGTGGCATCACATGATTGATTGCTTTTAGATCAAAAGAATACATTTTGTTTAATTATGGATAGTCAAATCAGAACTATTGGACATTATATAAACAACCACTATCACAACTAGTAGATATTATATAAACAACTACTATCACAACTATTGAAACATGCTCAACTACTGGGTCCTCTCCCCTATATTTAAATGGAGTTAATAGAACAACACACCCGATTTATCACTGGAAATGACTAGCTGTAGACTGAGAATTATTTGTGGGTTTACCAGCACTCATATGCTCTTTCCTTGGATGTTAAACTTTCTTGCGTGGAGAGTAGCATCCCTTTTTCTGCTCCCAAAATCTATTACGCCAGATTCCCCTTTGCGCTTCCAATCCATTCCTCCCACTTCTCCAACGCACTCCTGCTCTCTTTCTCATCACAGGCAGAGAGGATACTAGCAATGTCTGTGGAATTCGACTTTACACTACCCAGTTGCGGTTGTTCCTCCTTTATTCCCTCATTTTCTGCAACTCCTTGCTTTCCATTCCGATGTAGGTAGGAAGAATTCTATTAAGGGTTGTGGGGTCTGGCTCCTATAGCTGCCATCTGCCTCTGCTTAAATGTTTCTAAGGATTTTTCAAAGAATGAACCTGCGTGCCCTCTCCCCACGCGAATCTTCTTCCTCTCCTTCCCGTGTCTCCTCTTGCTCGAGCTTCGTGATTTTTCCCTCTTTCCACTCTCTCTGCCCATCGAAACAATCTTTTTTGCTCACGTCCTGAGGAAAATTCTCTTCCTCTGTGGATTCTTCCATCTTTATTCTTTATATTTCCTTCCACCGCGACTCCTCCTGCAAGCCATCCTCCAAGGCGTTCGCCTCTATTCATGCAGTCATTTTATCTTCATCTTCGCTCACATGCTTTCTCTTCGCATTCCTTCTCTCATGTGTTCTCTCCCTCCTATCCCAGGATTCTTGATCTCTCTCTCCTCACGCCTTTCTGCATCTTTTGGGTTTCTGTTTCCCAACAACCCAAATTCGAATAAGAAACTAAGGGGGTCGCAGGGGTTTATAGATTTGCTCCATGCCTTTTTTTTCACACAACCTGTCTTTTCCATGATAGGCTAAGTCAAGGGTGTCCATACCATATTAATGGCACGGATGCCTCCTTGTTCAGTTGTGGCCATTCCTTCTTAATGTTATTTATTAATAATCATCCATATTTATGCTGCAACATTGTCTCCCTCCTTTGAGTCCTTTTCTACCTTTTTCTTGCTGAGTCGCTGATAAATGACATGACCTTAGTTATGTTTCTATTTTGATTTATTTCTATTTGTATTGTTTCATTGACCAACAACTTCCACGTGATGGTCTTTTATGGGGATGTGATACTAAATCTGGGGTTTCATAGTAGCTGAATGAAAATGGTTTGGTGGGGAGGTTTGTGGAATCATTATTGATTATGTGGTAAAGTTTCATGAGAAAATATTGATCTAGTCAAAAGTTATGATTGTTTTCTCCTTCATCAAGTTTGAATGACTTGACAAATGAGCTCTAAAAGTTGTAGGTTTCAAAACTATTTCAAATTCTGATAGAGGCTTGATTAGAAGTCTTTCAAGACTAATAAGTCCATTTAAAATGCGTAATCTTATAGAGGTTAATAAGAATGCTCAAAACATGTGTAGTTTTGTGTAAGTTAATAACTCTCTTTGAAATGAGCAACACAAGTTGTGAACTACTGGTAATTGTTACACAAGTTAAAAAATCTACTTAAAATGTGCACTTTTATTAAGATTACTAACCACCCTCACATCACACAATTTTACAAGACTTGATAATTCACAACCAAAAGTTAGAGGTTGTGAATTTTCACAACCCAAAAGTTTTGAGTTATGAATAACTTGTAAAAGGGGCATAGGTATATTGCTTGTAAGAGAGGGGTAGTTATTATGGCTTCAGGGAAATTCACAGCCAACAATTCACTGCTGGAAAATTCATCGCCAACAATTCACAGCCAACAATTCACTGCTGGAAAATTCATCGCCAACAATTCACCGCCATGACAAATTCATCTGTGGAAAATTCACCACCAGCAATTCACCGCCACGGATAATTTGCATTAACATTTTTGAATATATGTTTCCAAGACTTTGAGAACTTTTTTGCAAAAGAATAATTTCCACCCCATTAATAATAGACATGGCTGATATTGTTGTATAATTAATTTACTAGAATAAATAAAATGTATTGAAAAATATTTATTGTAGATGATGAATTATTCATGAAAATGAATTGTTGATGGTGATTTTTTCACGAGATGAATTTATGTGACGATGAATTGTTTGACGTGAATTTTCCGAGGTGAATTTTAGAACCAATTATTATAACTACTTTCTCGTAGGAAACAACCATTGTATCCTGCATGTGGAAAATGGAAGCATTAAAACAGGTCATACTTCCGACTTATTGTGAATAGATTGAAGTAGCAGCTACAGGAAGATTGATAACAGCACAGTTTGCAAAATGTGAAAGTATGCGTCAAGCATGTGAAATATTTGACAGTAGGCGTGAAGGAGATATCATCTCATGGAATAAAATGATTGCAAGACACACAGAGAAGGGATTCGTTATAAAATAGCTTGAAACTTTCATATAAATGTGACTGGTAGGTGCGGTGCCAAATTCTTCAATATTTGCTAGCGTCCTTCCTGCTCTAAAGCAAAACGAGTGCTGTTGAAACCATGATGGTATGGAAGAATTTGGATGCCAATAGATATATTTTAAAGAATTCGGCAACTAGGAAAGTAGTCATAAGGCACTTGAATAGGGATTAAGAGGCCGGCTACCTGTTAAATGGAAATTATATAACTTTCTCTGAGAAAGAACAAAGAAATTTAGATGTCCAAGTTTCATATTGGACAATAACTATTTCACTTTTCAATAAAAAATTGGATCTCAATGCAAAGATAAGTGAAACACGAATGATTCTAAGTTGTGCTATATTAATTTGTATGCTTTGAACCATTGAATGGATAAATGCTGAAGGTGAGTGGTGCCGTGAAGAATAGATGTTTTTTAGCCTTAAAAAAATTAGTATAGGTTTGTTCTCTAGAAAAGGTAGAGGGTGATATGGGTGTAGATTTGGAATCTTAGGTATGGGATATTTTGAATCAGCAAGTGGATTCATTTCTAGCAGGTTTGCCATTGATATTTTTTCCTACTCGTAAACTATCAGCATTTAAACTTCCTGTCAAGGTCAAGAGCTTCTTCATGAATAAATCTGGAAATATCTTCATCAACATTAGATAAAAATGCACCATGGTTTTGTGTAGCTACCTGCTACCTTTGACTGTAAGTTGTTTTATTGATCAATTTTCCAAGAACATAACCAATGTGCAAAGCTATTCTTGCATTGTGTGATAGAAATCTGAAAGAAAGATCTCAGAAAAAATTTAATCAAAAGGTCGCCAAAATTTGAACATAGATCTTGCAAATGATACACAGTATAGTAGCAGCTAATAGAACGCTATACACTAAGCATGTGAACTGCTTGACAAAATGCCTTAAAGAGCTCCGGTTAAATGGAATATAAAGATTGCAGGATATATATAAAACATATTTGATATAAAGACTTTTGAAACTTCCATGCAAATTTTGGCAGATGTAAAGCCAACTTCTACCCCTGCAATAAGGAATTGCGACAAGCTGAGAAAAAAAATAAAAAAATAATGGACGCATGTGAGTTGTTTGACAAATTTCCTAAGAGAAATGCATCGAGTGGAATGCAAATTATGAACTCTCATTAATTCAATCTTATCGCTCTCTAGTTAAATGTTGGTGTTGCAAGTGCCCTAGAAGACATGCAATTCAGAAAGAGGAAGCACAGAAGGCATAATGGAACAGGGTATAGACATTCACCAAAGCATAAAAGAAAGGAATTTTTTATCAAACTTAGCAACCGCCATGGAAGACATACATGCAAAATATGTATGGATATGCGAAGCAGATGAACTGTTCGATTAAATGCCCAAGAGAAATGTGGTGTCTCTGTATGCCCCTTGACTCCTTTTTCTGCACTAGCTAATACATTTTGGTATGAAGGCTCTAGTTTGGATTCATGTATATATCTTTTTTTGGTTATGGAAGATCTTGGTTTTATTTAAAGATTGATCCTTATTTTAGAGAACTGTAAAAAATGTCACAAGAACTCATAGTCCATCCAATAACTAAACTGGAAGTTCAAGTTTGAGAGATGAATTGTTACAAAAGAGGATGTGAGAGAATTTATTTAGCCTGAAAATCCTCAAATATCATCCATAAATATTGAAAGAAAAAGTGAATGGAACATGTTGTATTCTAGTTCTGTTGATCATTTTAAGAGGAAATTTTCCCATTTGGAGGAGCATTTGGTAAAGGAAAAATAGTGCCTTCTTTAAACATGTAGCATGCATATTTACCAAGACCTCATTTTATCTACTCAAATCCAGTAGGCCCTTTGCTAGAGCAAGTGTTTTCAAGTCCTTCGAGGGATCATACTATTGAAGTGCATAAATAAACTAATAGATTTTCTTAAGAGGAACAGAGGAAAAGCACCAAGAGCAGAGCTCTAGGAATACAAAGGTTCCATCAAATATATCTCAAAATGTTTTACAAATAATTGAGGCAGAACTAGGAAAACTTATTGGTCCACGCAGGGAAGCCATTTGCAGAAACATAAGGCAAATGTTAATATCAGGTACAGTGGATGTAATCCGAATTGTTCACTGTATGGTAGGATAGAGACTTTCCTGTAATTTTAAGAGATGAAACATTGGAGCTATTTTCAAAGAGACGCAGGTCATACAAATGAGCATAGGAGGGGGAAAATGGATGTAGATTGGGGTTTGACACCACAACGTAAGAATTCTAAGGATGAACTCACCAGGTGTAATTTAACTAAAAGTGGAGACCTTAAAGATGGACATGGAGGTTCAATTTCTACTATATATGAGGAACATGCAATGGTTGAAATAGGTTTGTTGCAGATCATCTATTCAAACTGATTCATAGAGGGATTCAACATATTCAAATGATATCAACTAGGAGATGAAACTGTCCAAAGATGATCATGACAACCATTGTAAGATTACATTTCATGGGAAGAATTTGTGTTCATGGAAGGATGCTTAGAAAATGGAATTGGAGTGCATATCCTTGAAGGCTAAGTTGTTATCTATGTTCCACGCCCTGTCAGGGATGGGGAGGGGGGGATGGTAGGGGACACATTTCCGGGATGTTTCCTAAGGGGTAATTATTAGAGGACATCAGGGGACGGCAACATACAAACTATATATATATATATATATAAATGTATTAATATATTAGAGAGAGAGAGAGAGAGGGAAAGAGAGAAAGATATGTCAATAAATTAATAATTGATAACAATAATATCAATATGCAATTAAATCATGAGAGTAGTACTATAACGGCATAAGAAATGTCATTAAAGCATTATAAAATTTATCACAGCAGTATCAAACATAAATAAAACTATGGTCTATCAATATCCAAATGTCTCAAACATGTATCTAGAAGTCTCAAAGTTCAAACATGAAAATCAAAATATTAAATACAATAGTCTATGAAATTAAGCCTCATTCGGGCTATGAATATCCAAAGACTCAGAACTATCTGAGTCACTATCATCCTCTGGCAAGAGTGGATCATCCAATGGTAGCCCGGCCAATCCTGGTTGTGTCTCCTCCTCATCAATTTTCCTAACATCCTCATGATCAACATCCCATCATGCTACTGGAGTAAGCTGATACTTAGTAGTTTGTCGATCTCGAAGTCTCAAGGCACTGTGAACCGCAACTAATTTCTCAGCTCATTTTGAAGTAAGTTTGTTTCTCTTAATGGAGTGGATGAAGTCATAGGTGGACCAATTCCTCTCTACAGCAAAGGAACAAGCAATCTGTGAGAGAAAATGAATGGCAAGTTGTTTCAAATCTGGTGTGTCCTTCCCATGGAATTTCTACCATCCAATGGGGTTGTTCTATGAAATGGTGGCCCTATCGATCCTAGCATCTAGTTTGCTGAATGTAGGACCCCGAAGATAAAAAAATTAAGCCATTGCTCTCTAAGAATGGTTGTCTGCTCATTGGCATACATTTTACAAAGGGCTGCTATAAGGCCCTCTATCACCTCGTCATCCTCAAAAGGAAGCATTTGGCCAAGTCTAGGTACATACCACTTTGGATTAAGAGCATAGTAAAGCATATGAAGAGGCATAATCATTGTGTTCCACCTCTGTGTCACAATAGGCCTAATATGGTCCTCATAAAAAATCATATCAGGATCCTTTTTACAAATAGCTTGCTTCATTTGGTCAAGCATGCTATCAAAAGTCTCATATATGTCTCCCAAGCTAGGAGAGTTTGTATCTGCATACCGGATTACCACAATAGCTAGTGATATGAAAGAGCAAATATACCTACAAGAAAACAAATTAAAAATTAGAACTTTTAAAAGACAAAGACTAAAGTAAGACAAAGTGTAAGTGTAATAAATTTAAAAAGAGTTTAAATTTTCAGATTTCTTACTTGATATTGGCCCACCAAGTTTCATTAAGTACTCTATCTCTCACTTCCTTGCCTTTGCTTGTCTTCAATAGAGTCCACCTGTAACGCCCGTCGCGCAAACCCCAGAGAACACACACATAGCAAATAATTTTTTTTTTTAAAACAATACAATTAAGCATGCAAAAAAACATTAACCATAATCACATAACACATTACATTGCACTAATACGCTTAGCTCTCTGGGGCACGCGAGGTTACTTCACAAACAACTAACAACGAAAGCAAAAGATAACAACATAACTATTAATATTACAAACCATGAATAAGAATACATCTAATAACCAAGAGTGGGAATATTAATACATCACATAATACAATCTTAATGAATCTCTTTTAACAAATTACAATTGATCCTAATTATTACATCATTTTAATATTACATTACAAGCTCTTGATTAATAATTACATCAAATTTCCCAAACGTGTGGGATAATATAAATACAATGAAATCTGAATTACAAAGGAACACTGGTGCAACACCAACTGTAAAAATGCTGAGAAGATAGACTGCTGAGGGGAACCCAACGGGTGAGGAGCACATTCCACCCAACCATGTGAATTATAAATAACTCACCCTCCGTGCTCAGAGGTGACAAGGAAGAGAACCCGACCATGAATGTCAAACCGACTCCAAGAACAACATGGTGCAAATACAACCTCAAGGTATACAATGACATAGACCACAACATTCATGAGTCAAGAAATAAGATAAAGATAAGAAACTCGCCACAATTAATCAAAACAATGACAATTAAACAAGTCCAAGGAACATTCATAATTCGTTCTCAATAGAATCTGAAACACATTAAGCATACAACTTTCAAAACACATTTCCATAGGAAATAAGTAATAAAGCAAACGGGTGTTTAGTGGAGAGTGTTATCGCATAGCTCTCATGGGATCTCCTGGCCCTTCCTCCAACTGAGGCGCCGACCCCCACAAAGGGCCACTCTCTCCTTAAGACCCCTGACATAAAATAAATCCAGGCAAGGACTGTACTCAACAGATAAAGCACATAACTCAAACCCAAGTCACGCGAGGCATAACTCATCTCACGATAACTCATAACAAAATTCAACAACCCGCACAACCCTTCCATCATAAAACCAGTAAGTTTTAACTCCAAAAGTATAATCAAGACGAGAATAACATTCAAAATTAAACAAGCCTCAGGAATAAAGTTTCACAAATTACAACTAGGTTCCCACATCAAAATGGGAAACGATTAACAAGACCACACGATTTCATAGCTTAAGGAAAACGATTCACTCAATTGCATAAAACACTTCAATTTTGAATCGATATAAAGAAACACATCAAGTTCGATAAAATATATATAATTTGTTGCCTATAATCAAACCATAATTCTACATCAACGTATTTAATTCTTAAAAAGCAAAGAACATCATATATATATAAATAATACATTAAATTTTATTATAACAAAAATCATTAATATTTTACTTCCAAAGAAAATTACATTTCTTTATTTAAAAAAAAAAATTAAAATAAAATAATAATAAATAAATATATATATATATAAATATATAAATATATATATTTATTTATATATAAAATAATAATAAATATATATATATATATATATATATATATATATATATATATATAAATATATAAATATATATATATTTATTTATATAAAAATATATATATAACAAAGCGAATACCAATGAAGCTGCGGTAGCAAGTGGGGAATGCGCAGTCCCCATCTTGTTGTGGCAGTCCGTGCCACAGGGGGGCGGGGTGGGGACTGCCTGCCATCCCCTCCCCAACCCCAATAAACAACAAAATAAAATTTCGACTGCCACATTTTATATTTTTTTTAAATTTTTTAAATTTTTTTTTTTTTTAAAACACAGAATTAAATTTAAATAAAACATAACTTTATTTTATTTAAAATAATACGTCCGTCCTTTCACTGGTACAGACGCCGACGCCATTTCGGCTCTAAAATTGATTTTACAGAGTGTTTAAAAAAATTTAAAATGTACAAAATTTAATATATATATATATATATATATATATTTATTCTCTAAGATCAACAACAAAATACGCACATATATATATAAAAATATAAACCAGAATATAAAACCAAAACTTTATCTGTTTTCAGAGGGTTTAAAAAAAAGTTTTCTTTTCTACTATCTATAGACAAATTGGACAATCTAGAAGATGTATTCTTTTTTTAAACAACAATAAACTTTCAGAAACCAATTTAATCCCTTTCTTTAATTTTAAATTCAAACTAAAGTTTTATCTTCTCACACGAATCATATTTAACTTTTTTTTTTTTAATATTTTGCTCTAAACAGGAAGATGGAGAAAGAAACAAATGGAACCTGGTGTCCTGTGCTTTATTGAGAAACTGATGGTGCCTGCTTGAATCCGATGGCCTCTACGCAGAGCTTCTCGTTCTGGCTTCGAAATCTCCTCTACAGAATTCCGTGCTCGAACTCGAATCCGATTATTTGTTCAAAAGACTCTCAGAATAACACCAACAAAAGATTGACAATCCCTTTCTAAAACTCTCCTCAAAATATAGCAAGCAAACGAATGAAATTATCTTTTTCCCAAACTTCAGAAGATTCAAAAATACATAACCATTAACTTGTGCAACTTCTGTCTCAATAAACCTCTGTCCTCCCAAAAAAAACCCTCAAAAAAATTCAATTAAATGGATGATATTCCCCTTTTTTTCCAAAAGCTCCAAAAATCATAAATAAAAGTAATTATATTTTTAAAAGCAAGCTTTTCAATCAGATCTGAGTTCTCATTCGTTCTCACAAATTTTTCATTCTTTTATTTATTTATTTTTCTATTTTCAATACTTTTTGTTTTAATTTCTATTTTTACAACTTTACTTGCAAGGCACATTATCTAATTAATTTAAATAATTTTATTCTAACAATTATCCTCAACAAGATAATTAATTAAAATAATAAACACAATTTAATATTTAATTAACATTTAATAAAATACATGACTTTTTTTTAAAATAAATAAAACATTTAAATATTTAAATACAATTTAATCTAACATTTTAATAAACAATATTACCCTTATTTAATTAATTCAATCACAACTTATAAAATACCAACAAAAATAAAATACGACAAGACACAAACGACGACCACAAAGAACGACAATTACAAGAACGCACAAAACCATTTAAACAAGACGGTCTGACATCATGGGACGGGATGACTTCATCGCCACCTCTATTTCAACATTATACCGTTGGGTTATAGGTGCTCGCTCTGTCCTGCCGAAGCAGGTGGAATCGAGACTCTGTACCTGCAAATCTTGCATACAAACGATGTTGTGCACAATATATCTATTTGAATACAAGCACCTCGTGAGAAGGAATCGCAGTGTAGTAGGGCACTCACGAACGAGTGATGCTACGCCATCCCCTCACCATAACCACATTAGCAACTACAACATTGACTATAAAACATCACTAAGATATACAAATCACCTCGTATCATCATGAACAATTTCTAATTCACTGCATCACCACCTAATATTGCATCTATATAAAAGCATCACCAATTAAATGCAATCATAATATAATATCATACTCACAAAAATACCATTAGAAGATCTTGTCTCATCTTCTTCTTCTGATTCCTTAGCCAGACTACCTGCACATCCCAGGTGAGAATGGAGGGGTACTACACCACCTTTTCCATTCTGCACAAACAACCATGGTCTGTAGAGCATCTTGGACTTCCAACATCCTCTCCAACAAAATATAGTAGCTAGCATATCTACTCTCAACTGGTTTGAGGAATTCTTTCTTTGAATAACATCAGAATAGTGCAAGCGAAGTTTGATGGTTACATACAAACATTTGTATTTTTCTAGCCTTTGAAACTACTGCCTTCACCCAATCTATTTTTCCAATGTCTTTCAAAGCATTATTCAAAGCATGTACACAACATGGAGTCTAGAAAATATGTTTGTAAGCACTCTCAATCATCAAACCAACTAGCTTACAAACATAAGTTGAATCTATCACAACCTGCACAACATTAGAATGCCCAATCTCCTCTATAGCCTCCCTCAAAATGCCAAACTAAAAAATCAGAATCCTTAAGCTTCCCAGAACAATCAATAGCTCGAAGAAAGTATGAACTAGCAGGGCATGTGACAATAACATTAATAAGTGGCCTATGTCAAATATCACTCCACCCATCCATGAAAATGGAACAACCAACCCTAATCCATGTTTGCCTCATCTCCTCCATCATCATGGTAGCTTTTGAATATTGTTTTTCAAGGAGTGAGGTACAAAATCTATGTTCTCTAGGGGGGCATAAGAGGATCTAACTGCCAATATTTCTCTCACTTATTTTTTGAAATAAGGTGACCTTGCCAAATGAAATGGAAGAGCATGTGCATAAAAGAATTTGGCCACTGCATCATAAAATTTCTCACGTTTTTGCATATTCATTAACCCCATGATTGAAGCTTTCTCACTTGCTTTCCTCTTCCCTCTATCACAACTCTCTCCAACTGATACATTGGAAGAGGCTTGCAAATTAGCTAATGACCATTTTTTTGTTTTGAATGGTAATCATTTGGTCCTCACTTACTCTAGCGAACTTTGCAAATAGAAGTTGTTGCTCGAATGTTATTTCCGCACAAACTCTAACACCTTTTCCACAATCACCCACAAGATGGCCTCTAATCCTAGTATAGCTCCCATGGTAATTAGTTTTACAAACATGACAAAACCATTTCTTGCTACCCCCTGCATTTTTCTTCTTGTTGGTGGTCACATCTGTGGCAAACTGACACAATGGTTTCTTCTTGTTGAAAGGGACTTTTACAAACCTTTGAAGAGTGGGTATATAGGGCATGCAAAATGGTCTAAAGAAGCATGGGTTGGAATTTTAGAGGTAGAAGAAGGGTTTTCTTGCATTTCTGTAGCTTCATTTTCACTATCACTAATCTTAGTCTCATGGTTACTACCATTATTGCTGTTGGTGCTCATTTTGGATGCTTTTTTTTTGTTGAAAGCCTGAAAAATGAAAATTTGTAAAACTAAATATTAAATAATAAATTATTAATGTTTAACACTTTAAAAGTTTAAACTTTAAACCCTTGTATTCTCTGTTATTCTGAGCATAAAATTAAAAAATACCTATGGCTACTTTTTAATTTTATGCTCAGAATAACAAAGAATGCAAGGGTTTAATAATTTCATTTAAAAAAAATTGCAGTATCTATTATTCTGAGCATAAAATTAAAAAATAGCCATAGAGAATTTTTAATCTTTTGCACTCAGATTACACAAGAATGAAAGGGTTCAAATTCTAAAACCTTAATAATCTTTTTTTTTTTTAAATTAAAAAAGAGATTGAAATAATGAAAACTGAAAAAAAATAAAAAATTAAAATTTATTAATTTTTAAGCTCAAGCCATAGATTTAAGCTCAAAACCTACTGTAGATGTGCGCCACTCAACAGAAGCTCCGTTAGATTTTTATTTAAATAATTGCCTCTTTCTTTGCGATGGTTGCATGGTGGAGTGGTTGAGATAGACACGACTTGCAGTCTTAAATGGTCATTGCTTTCAGTCTATTTGCCATCTCACCCAGAAGCTCCGTCCCTGCCTATGCGTCAAGTCTTTGCTGTGAGAAATGAAAGAGCCTGTGAGAAATGAAAAAGCCCAATAAAATCACTAGCAAAATATTTTCATTTAATATTTACATTTAGACTTTAGCCCAAATTAAAATATTAAACTGTTGGTGGGCCCCACGTGACAGAATAAACCTAAAAAAATCATTTTTTAATATTTTTGACTTGCAGCTACAGGGGACAGCTAGCCATTTTGGGTACATGGAACTATCCCCAATCCGTATAGGGGATGGGGAACTGTTCCCAAAGTACATGGAGCATTTCCTGGCGTTTCTAAAGGATTTTGCATTTTTGGGGACGACAGGGGGACATCCCCTTTGTGTCCCCCCATCCTTGGGATGACAGGGGATGGGGACAAGGGGTTTTGGGGTAGGGGATGCATCCCCATGTAACCTTGGTTGTTATTAAATAGATGATTCATAGATTGGAAGACATAGTGTCCACTATACCAAAATTGATAACTTGTCTCTCTTTCAAAGTTACAATTTTCTAGTTTCTTTTTTTGTAAAATTGATTTATGTCACTTACTATAATTAAAGGTTAGAAAATGAACCTTAGTTTTTGAAAAGTAATGAAGATCCTAACCAAACAAGGTTATTATTTTCAAACCCATTGTATTTTAAAAAGGTAGTTATTAGGTAGTATCCAAGTAGTTCGAGTTAGTTACAAGAAGAAAAAGCGTATAAATACAAGGCTATTTGTATTATAGGGGGACTCTTACTGAGGGAAAACTTTTGAGAAGAAATTTTGGGAGAAACTTTAAGAGGAATTTTGGTTTGACACTTTTGTAAAGGGGTTTGGAATTGTATAATTTCATAAAGATAATGAAGAATGCATTTGATTTGTATGTTCTAAATGTATTCATTTTTATTATTACCTATTTCTCATATGTTAGATCATTAATCCCTCTATGTACTTGTGCAAACCATTGGTAATTCATGTACAGTTGATTTAGTGAAACAAGATCAATCATGGTATCTTGGTTTGAATGTGTTGAAGTGGCCTATCTCTTTGTATGTTGAGATTCTTATCAGGTTCTTTCATTATCATTGTACATCAAAACATGTATTATGGTAAAACCCTATCATAGGTTGTAAAATGTGAAGTCCTAGTTGGTATTTGTGTGTCTGCCACTAGGGTTTTTGTTATTCACTTTCTTAAGTTTTTCCCTTTTCCTTGATGTACTTTCAAGTTTTTAGTACACAAAAAACCCCAAAACAACCATCATATGAGGGAGATGCCCCTCTAAAATGCAAAGGAAATTTGTTAGTCTAGTAACAACTTATCCAACTGTTGAGACATTTGTCACTATTTGTTGGGCGAGTCACATTGAATTCAACAGTGACAATTTTGTTTACCAACAAGTGTCTACATTTTGTGCCTCTTTGAGATGAAATTATATAACATTTTTTTAAAGGAAAATAAAATATGATATTTATTTGGACAACGTGCCCTAACCATTGGGAAGAGAATTGGTGAATATGTATAAGGTAAGGATGACCCCTTGAGAGGGTAGGTAGGGTCATAGGGCTTCGATGGGCTCTTGATAGAAGAAATAGTGCTTAGGGGGTTAAAAATGAGGCTCTTTACTTTAGAGGAAGAATTTGAGAAAAATGGAGCATCTTCCAATTTATCAATATCAAAGAAAGCTAGTTTAGGAACATTAATGATGAGTGGTGGCCTAGCCTTAGGTGAATTCAATTTTTATGCATCTAATGTGACATTTTTGAGAATTTATGAGGGTTTTTTAAGAAGGTTTTTGCAAACACCAAAATGGGTTTGACACAAGCACACACACAAATAGTGTAGGTGCATGCCTACATAACACATGTGCTAATTTGGTGCATGAACATGCCAATTTGTGCATATTGGGGTGTGATGCATGGACCATTTGGCTCAAGTGGTGTAATGGGTAGCAAATGATAGGTCTCAAAATTAGTGCTCCACTTCCTAGAACCAAATCTTACTCACAAGGCCAAGGTTGTCAAAAAAACGAGTGAAATTAGTTCATCAAAATAATTATGGAGAACTCTAACCTAACTCTATGAGTGAGTTTTATATCCTTCACTTTGAGCTCAACTTAGACTCAAGAGGGTGTTCCTAGGGGTATACTTCAATAGGTATTAAAATGACACAAAATATAAAATCACCAAATATTTGCAATTAAACCCAATTACATTTTAACCTCAAACATTGTCACTAGGTCAAGAAAAACTAGTTGCATATAACCCCTATATAGATAATAATGCTATGCAATCATAACCTTCATGAAATTCATTCATTGTATAGTTCCCTCAATGATAGACCTTGTTTAAATTACAAGGTTGTTAATGCACATAAGGAATTACCAACAAAATACATATTAATTATTTTGTTTTGATGTGTGACTGAAATCAATACAAGGAGATTGATTTCTATCCTAGGGAAACATAGTCACATATGACATGGATAAATGGAAAGGATAATAACAAATTGCAACCGATCTAGCATTAAAATGCATCCACATATTATACCCTTTTAGTTTTATCTACTTAGTTAGTCATCAATGAACTATTCAAACTCATAGGAAAACATATAAAGAATTATTACGAGACATGTGCAACTAGCTTAGAATTTTGTCATATTTCTTTGAAAGTGTTTATAGTCATAGGAAGAAATGTGCTGAAGAATTTTTTTCACAAATAATACATTTTCTGAATTTTCCCACACATTAATGGAGACATAAAACTGGACAATGATAAATTAACCTTTTGTTAATAGTTTGAAACTATCCCTACCTCCCTGCAACTACTCTAAAATTGAATTATTTATACACATCTACCCTTCTCTAGATTATTTTTCTTCTCTTCTCTATCTCCCAATCTTGTCCAATGATCAAAATGAAAGAGGGAAAACCAATTAAACACTCTACCCATGAAACCTTGAGTCATGCCACTGTAGTAGTGCTTAAATCTATGGCAGAGGTTGAGTTGCACCAATAATGGATGTCCCATATTGAAAAAATATTATGCAATTAATTCAGGAGGTTGGGTGACCATTTTTGTAGTACTATAGGTAGGTGAAATTAAATATCCATGCACTTTTATCTTTGGTGCCTCTTGCATACTAAGGTGAAGTCCTATGGGATTATTCTCCTTTCTTTGTTAGGGGGCCATACCATTTGAGAACCACCACAAATCTTGTAATACACTCCGTGCACTTTCCTCTTGCCTTCACTTCTATCGATGGCTACAACCCTATTAAGAATCAACACAAATTTCTCACATGTGCTTCTTTTTGGAAGTTACATCATCTGTAGAAACCCATCAACACTTTGGGTGGTTCTAGGAACCACTAAAAGTTTCAATACCTCCTTTATTCTTTCTCATCTTGTCATCACCTTCATTTTATTTCTTAAGACCTTAACACACCTCTATCAAGGGTTCCATGGTGTACTATAGAAAAAAAGGCAACTTGCTTGACATGGGAATAATTCATGATAAA
This sequence comes from Sequoia sempervirens, assembly GCA_007258455.2. Taxonomy (NCBI): domain Eukaryota; kingdom Viridiplantae; phylum Streptophyta; class Pinopsida; order Cupressales; family Cupressaceae; genus Sequoia; species Sequoia sempervirens. Next base: position 76,530 of record VDFB02343763.1, on the reverse strand, counting down.
TTGGAATTAACAAGGCCTTGATTTGGTGTTGTGAGGTGTTTTTCACATCCACACTAGGTCTTGGACCCTTGTAAACTGAATAAAATGCATTTAACAATGTCTTGTAAAGGTGTTGTAAAAGACTTTCAAGCTTTTCTAGACTTAATGAACCCATTTCCCCCTAATTCAACATTATAAAATGTATTTAAATACATCCTCACATTAATCTAGAAGGCTTGTAAAATAAACTTAACTTTAACCTAGTGTTGTAATGTTTTTTACACATTCACATTGGTTCTTGTGCCTTTCTAGGCTATGTGGACCTCATTTTAGTGTTGTAAAGTGTATTTAATCACACTTTCACATTGAATTCTATGTCCCAAGCCCTAACTGACCTTTACATCATCACTAATAGGCCCCCTATTACCCCATATTGAGCATCCCAAGGAAATATTTGATGAAATACCTTACATAGACATCATATAAACCTTATTTTCTTATCTCCTAAGAACCCATCTATCAAATGGGCCCCATTGGGATTAATTCGTGATTTGTGGTGAATGAGTTCCTACTAGGTGGGACTGATTCACCCAAGATGGTGAATGAGCCCCATTTGGGCTAATTTTGACCCTTGACTAGGAAAAACTAAAATTTAAGTTTATTTTTTTCACATGTCGGCCTTAGGGATCCAATTTACAGGTAAATAAGGTGGATTTCACATAAATATAAGTCTATAAACCCTAATTTACATCCATTAACTCATTCATAACCATTCTTCATTATTCATCCATCATTCTTCCATCTCAAGTCAAGTAAGTTAGGGTTTCATCATTACAAGCCATTAAGATTGCTTCCTATGACGTTCAAGGGAAGGTTATTCATGTTTTGTTGCAAAAATTCAAGATCAAACATCATGACAAGGTATTGAATCCATTATTGCATGCTTCATTACATTCTTTCTCTATTATGGTTTAATTACCTAAAAGGGGTCTGACTAAGGAAAAACCCATGCCCTAACATCCAACATTTCTTTTTCTTATCTCATGTATTTGTGGATTTAGGAATTTTAGAGGCTTGGAAATAATTGAAGATCAAGTTGCAAAGTTGGTCAAGTCATCTCTTCATTGGACAAGTCAAAATAACCACAAAAAGTCACTTTCAGGCCTGAATTCGACAATTTTAGAACCGAACACTTGGAGAAGCAGAAAATGCAGACCGAAGGATCCTGTTTCCACCTTTGAATATTCATAAATTCAAAAGTGGAATCATTCACCATGGGTGGTGAATGAGTCCCACTTCTAGGTTAGTTTTTGGGTTTTCAAGTATTTTTAGATACCCATTTGTCTAAAATGAGTTCCAGAATAGTTTGACAGATCTGCGAATAATTCACCCAGAATGGCGAATGAGTCCCACCAGGCCTAAAAATCAAGATCAGCAACACTTCAAAATTCATTTCAAGTCTCTGAAAAGTTTACAGGTGCACTTCTTCAGTTTCATCCATTTTTGTTGCAGTTTCTATTCATTCCTAGTTCATTTTCGCATTACACAATGTGTTTTCAAACATTGCATATTTAATTAGTTTTGCATTAATAACCTATCAATATCATCATTTAGTTGCATTTAGATAATTTCATTTAGTCATACATTCCTTTATTTGACTGAACCACCTAGATTTTGTGGTGTGGGATCTATCTCTTTCCTTTCGGTGAAAGACCCTAATTGAGAAAACGAGACATAGCATTCCATCCACCTTAAGATCTTTGGTTCATTTTGGTGAACCTACTTTTCAAATAATTCTCCTTTCTAATTTGGAGTCCTTCATCCTAGATCTAGCCTTGCATTAGCTTTGCATTAGGGTTTGCATTAGTTAATTGGCATGCTAGGTCTCAAATTTTGCATTCATAAAAAGTGCATTTAGGTTGCATTATTGGCATCTAAATTCATTTAAATCTTCTTCAATTCTACATTTTTAACTTAGGTTTGCATCATAGCACATAAAAAACACAAAAAATCACTCAAAATTTTCTAATTTTTTTGAAAAAATCCATACTGGGACTCATTCACCACCTTGGGCGAATCAGTCCCTTTTCACCCCTAAATCTTCCTTTTAGAGAATTGAAAACCCTATTTTTTAGCTTTTGTTTGGTGCCATTACCTACCTGTATCAGTTAGTTGAGTTTCTCTAACATGCATTTCATTAGATATAGCTTAAATTAGCTCATTTCATGGATGGTTTAAATTTCACATTTGCATTCTCATATTGTTACATAGCATAATTAGTAAATTATTATCTAAAAATTACATTTCATTTCAGCCTTTTACATTGCATTTTGAGCTAGCCTATATTGTTATTTCAAAATGTTAGTTTCAATCTTCTCCAAATTACCAAAGAAAAAGATAGTTAATAAGCATTCTAGTCCAAGTCATTCCATGCACTCCCTAGTTATGATAGTCTCTTAGCACAAGAGAATGAAAATGTTAATGCTTTTCTTAAACTTACACTCCTTCCTATCTCTCCTATTTGTGTAGATGATGTATTAGAAGAGAATACAAACACAAATAACCATGATGATCATAGTTGTACTTATCCCGATACCTCTACTTTTAGTGATGAAGGTATCTTCACAAAAGAAGGTACAATCATTGAGCATCATGAAGGTCTTGTTTGTCCTTCTCCTCATTCCCCTTGGGAAGATAGTATAACAATACAAGATGAATGCATTGCCACCATTTTACCTAGTCTCCATTCATCTCCCAACACCTCCCCTATTTGTGACAATTCTTTCGTGAATGATCATGACAAACACATTTGTGAGGAGGATATGTTGGTATCAAGAAAACCAATAATTGAGATTTATAGCATTATTTCTCTCCTTCCTAATGTTCCTTACAATTGGAAGGGTCTATTTGAACAAGAATATCCAATCATTGACAAACATGAAAATCCTAGCTTTCCTCCCTTTCATGTCTCCCCTCTTTGTGATGAAGCTTCTTTACAACATGTAAGCATGACATGTGATGCACCTCTTGATTGTCACTTTCCTAAAAGCTCTTCTACTAGGGTAGATGGTATGACACAAGACAATGAGATTATAGACAACAATCAAATTTTCCCCTCTCCTCATATCTCTCCTATTAGTGAAGACGATATTATGGTGTTACAAGATCCAATTGATGAGAATCATAAGAATCTTATGTGGGAAAACATCATAGAACAAGACAATTAAACCATGGATAGTTCCCTTACTTATGATGAAAACATTTTGGAAGAACTAATCCTTGAAATTTAAGAAAATTTAGATTGTTGTTCTCCTAACAACTCTCCTCCTAGGGCGACTATTATGGTGCAAGAAAATGATATGTCTTCCTTAGAGATACATCAAACCAAGACCGTTGAGGTTATGAATGTGCAAGTGTCCATTAGATCCCCTTCGATCAATGAACCATATACATACCCCGTGGGACATCCAAAGAATCCCATAATTATTTACCCACCGTCACATAAGCAACAAACTCAACACCAACCTGAACTCATCCTTTACCCACCTAAGAATAATGTTTCATACCAACCAAGTTACAATGACATTGCTCACATATATAACAAAGTATATACAATCAAATCCAATAAAGCCAAAACTTTATTTCCTTATCCAAATAAATAACATTAGTTGCTGCTCCTTGCCATGTAATAGTTGTAGGATAATCACATCTATTGCATGTTTTGTATCCATCGCAAGGGGCAACATACCATCATCCATTCTAGGCTCACCCTTGTCCTACATTAAGTTGGGGAAAAGGGTCAGAAAGCCTTATCCACGTATGTCACTTGTCATTCTCTTTTGGGCTAATTGTTAACCTTTCATGAACATATAATATCAAGCTTGGGATGTGGATGAAATGTCTTAAGATTGACTCACATGTGACATACTCCCTTTCTTCATGATGCAACTTATCGAAAATATATGACTTGGCATAGGGATTTTTGAGTAAGCTCTCATACTCTTTTCTACTTAAAAGTAATTTATCACAATAATGGTGTTAGCAACCACTTTAAAGTGGGGGGAAAACATAGACAACATATTTGTGAAAATTTCATGGTGCAATTTTGCTTTTTCTTGTGATGTGTCCTCTTCTTGGTGGTATCATTATGTTTGATGCCTTCCAAGAGTGTACGATCAACTAAAGTGTCCTGATGCGAATGAGGCATCCCATGGATAATGATCTGACACCCTAACTTGTCCTCTATTGGAGACATTAGGTACAATGCTTCCTAAGAAGAAGACCTTGCATGAATAAAGAAAAATCCCCTGCAACAAAATATTTACATGACATTCAAAACATTTACAAAAGGCATTTTCATTGTGGTTCCTTATCAATGTTATTAGGAGCATAACTTTGGTATGGTTAGTATAATAGGAAGTCGACACACTGGCATGACTTTCTCATTATACAGTGGGAAGCTGACACACTGGCATGCCTTTCTCACTAAACCACTTCTTTGGGACAACTCACCTCGTGAATGACCTTATGTTTTGTAGCCCCAAAGTGAGTGCATATTTTCCACCCTATTCTTGCCATTGCATGATTGTGTATCTTGATGGTTTGACTTAGGATCTTGGATCCTTGGGGCGTGATTTCCTTCTTGATCTTTTTCATTCTTTGTCATCTGCATCTGTACACTCAGATCTCTCTTGAATGTCTACTTTAGTGTGAGTTTGAAGCAAGTTCATCCTCTCACTAAAGTGGGAGATAAATGTACCATAGAAAAAGGAAACTTGCTTGACATGGGAATAATTCATGATAAATTGGACTTAAGAAGGTGTTGATTTTGTGTTGTTAGGTATTTTTCACATCCACACTAGGTCTTGGACCCATGGAAATTGAATAAAATGCATTTATCGATGTCTTGTAAAGGTGTTGTAAAAGACTTTCATGCTTTTCTAGACAATGAACCCATTTTCCCCTAATTCAACATTATAAAATGTATTTAAATACACTCTCACATTAATCTAGAAGGCTTGTAAAATAAACTTAACTTTAACCTAGTGTTGTAATGTGTTTTACACATTCACATTGCTTCTTGTGCCTTTCTAGGCTATGTGGACCTCATTTTAGTGTTGTAAAGTGTATTTAATCACACTTTATAGGCTGATTGAAAATAATCTATAGCTTTCAAATAGTATCATAATTTTTGAATCCAAAACATGTACCACATTAAATGCTTCACATACTATAGGATTAAAAGAACAATTGAATTTCATGAATTTTTGACCAAGTTAAGGTGGTTAGACATACGAGTTTTTATATTTTTTAAAAGTTGCAATACAAAATTCATAATTAATTATTTACTTGGAAAAAAATTACAAAAAAATATGTACCACATCAAGACATGAGTCATCTACTTATACCTAAAACATTTTTAAAAAATATTATCATTTTATCGTGGTTAGGGTGGTGAGACAGACACCTACTTCTTATTTTTTCCCTGAAATTTAAATACTACTACATTGAAATTTCAAAATTTTAACAAATAGATTTTTTTTTAAAATGAACCTAGTAGTTTAGAAACTACATTCAATTTGCTACAGATTCTATTCTTACATATTTTTGAAATAATATAGATAACTTATTCAAATTTTTACATCGAGTTACCTAACTTTGATTTTTCTAATTTTTTGGCCACCTAAGGGCTTGTTTTTCCATGATGATCTTGCACATACCCTTCCATCTCAAGTCAAGTAGGTTAGGGTTTCATCATTACAAGCCATTAAGATTTCTTCCTAAGACATTCAAGGGAAAATTATTCATGTTTTGCTGCAAAAATTCAAGATCAAACATCATGGAAAGGTATTGAATCCATTATTTCATGCTTCATTACATTCTTTCTCTATTTTGGTTTAATTACCTAAAAGGGGTTTGACCAAGGAAAACCCCCATGCCCTAACATCCAACATTTCTCTTTATTATCTCCTGTGTTTGAAGATTTAGGAATTTTAGAGGCTTGTAAATAATTGAATATCAAGTTGAAAAGTTGTTCAAGTCATCTCTTCATTGGACAAGTCAAAATACCCACAAAAAGTCACTTTCAGGCCTGAATCTGATAGTTTCAAAACTAGACATCTGGAGAAGCAAAAAGTGTAGACTGGAGGCTCTTGTTTCCACCTTTGAATATTCAAAAATTCAAAAGTGATATTGGTCACCATGGGTGGCGAATGAGTCCCACTTCTAGGTCAGTTTTATGTTTTTTGCATTTTTAGATACCCATTTGTTTGAAATGGGTTTCAAAACAGTTTGACATATCTGGGACTAATTTTCCCAGAATGGTGAATGAGTCCCACCAGTCCAAAAAATCAGGATCAACAACATTTCAAAAGTCATTTCAAGTCTCCATCAAGTTTATAGGTGCACTTCTTCAATTTCATCCATTTCTGTTGCAGTTTCTATTCATTTCTAGTTCATTTTTTCATTACACAATGTGTTTTCAAACATTGCATATTTCATTAGTTTTGCATTAATAACCTATCAATATCATCATTTAGTTGCATTTAGATCATTTCATTTAGTCATACATTCCTTTATTTGAGTGAACCGCTAGATTTTGTGGTGTGGGATCTATCTCTTTCCTTTAGGTGAAAGACCCTAATTGAGCAAAAGAGACATATCATTCCATCCACCTTAAAATATTTGGTTCATATGTGAATCGAGGTAAAATGGTTCTTCATTCCTATGGAACCTCCAACCACTCTTATTTATCCACTTTTCTAACTTTGGGAACTTGATAGAAGATGCAAGAAAGGAACAAAAAAAATGTAGCACACTTTGGTATGATGACCTTTAAACAAACATCTTGGGTTGAATTTTGATGAGGGATCATGCCACTAAGACACAAAACTAAGGAACTCAAGAAAAATTCAACACAATAAAATTCAATTCCAGCATCGCATTCATATTATGTGGAATATGCATGTTAGGTTGTGGCATAAGTAGATGTGATGTAAGTGCACTACATGGTGTAGGTGCAACAAGTTGTGATGTATGTGCACCAACTTGTGGAGCATGTGCACAAGGAGCAAATAGCCAAGGTTAGGGAAAAAGCTCTTTTTTTGGGTAAATTTGAGGTCAATGTTTGGGAGGGAAATGAGTTAGGATTAGAAAAAATAGGTTAAAAAATATTTTTTGGATGAGGAAATGGGTGGTAGGGTACAATAATGGGGTGAGTTAAATGGGAAAATGAGTTAATTAGATTGGGAAATGGGTTAGGGAAATGAGAAAATGGGGTATGAAAATAAAAAAATAGGTTGGTTTAGATAGGAAAATAGGTTAATGAAATAAGAAAATTGTTGGGTGGCATAATAAAATGGGAAAAAAATGGGTTGGATGGGGAAAAAGTTAGGGAAATGGGAAAATTAATATGTTTAGATAGGAAAACAGGTTAATGAAATGAGAAAATGGTTGGGTTAGCTTTGAAAATGGAAGAAAAAATGAGAAAAAAATGGGTTAAGGAAATAATAAAATAGTTGGTGGATAGAAAAACAAGTAAGGAAATGAGAAAAATATGGATTTAGATAGAAAATGGGCCAATGAAATGAGAAAATGTATGTGTTTAGGTCTTACAAAGAGGTTGAATAGGATGTGTGTAGTTTATTCCCATGGCGATGGATTGAGAGAGGTGGTCTATAGTGCTAGGGTTGATGCAAAGTGTCAATGATGATGATTGGGGGATGATAAAGGTAACAACATTGCACAATATGGTGTCCATTCCCAAGATCAAGGTGGATAAGGCTCTATTGATGACATTAGTAGAGTGGTGATATTTGAAATTTGATGTTGATATGACGATGACTCTAGAGGACATGTGGCCCAAATTATGGATCCTAATTCATAGGGAATTAGTTTTTTGGTGTACAACAAATATTTATGGAGAATTATGATGCCCAACTAATATAGTATGCTTGACTATTCAAGGAATGGTATTTGATATTGATGTATGTGTAGATCAAGTATAATAGGTATCCTTGGTTATGATTACAATTTTCATGCTACTAGCTAACAAGATTGGGATGTATTTTACAATAGGATTCATAATATGGTCGAGATGCACACATTATTTGCATAGGATTTGTGTATATTGGTGCACTTTTTAACATTATTTACTTGATAGAATATTATGGTGAAAGGAGCATAGTGGTGTTGACATTGCAAGTATGGCTATGGAAGCATATAGTCTTTGGTAAACCTAAGAAAGTATGAGAAGTGTGAGCAATAGATGATCTTATTATATACAGATAGAGGATAGTGTAAGGTGGTCAACAAAGATACTTGTGGAATATCAACTATTACAGGTGAATAATTGATGAATTGGTAATTATAGGTATTACACGAAGGTTGTTTAGGGTCAAATATCTACTAGGAGTAAATAAGAAAAAATATTTTAGATTTATGTGGATTCCATGCTATAAATAGGAAATAGGATTGCATTATTGAGAGGTATAGAATAGATAAGGTGTTGTGATAAATTTATATATAACATGATATCCATAGTATGCCACATGTTTGAGAATGGGTGATAAGGGAAATGAGGAATTAGGGCCATAAGTGGATAAGAAAGAAGCACAAGATAGTTGGATCATGATACCATATCTACAGTGGGATGTGCAACATGATATGGTAGATGTACATGGACCATGGTGGGATATACGTCTTGATGAGAAAACATCAAAATTAAGATCTTAACAATATTGTGGCATCTATTGGTTAGGGATAATGGTAATAGTATATACACAATATTGAGACGATGACACTAGTTATTATAGCGAGGAGGTAGGAAAGTAGAGGTGTAGGTTTTTCCAATTATAAGGGTAGAAATAATAGTAAAGGGAGGTGTAGGGTGAGATGAAAGAGGTGAGGAGAATAATAGCCTAATGCAAGATGTGTCCATTTAGGTAGGTGTTGTAGAAGAAAGGTTTCAAAGAGTACAAAAGGTAGGGAAAATAGTAGAGATATTATCTGTAGAGATGGTATGAGTGCAAGCCTAAAGAAAAGCTCTAGAGATAGAGCAAGGTATTTGCTAGTCAAATAGATGGGATACCAACCTAATTGATTTCCAAATAGGTGGAGAGGGGTGTAGCATGCATGAAGGGGAAACATCTAAGACAATAGAGAGATTAGGATAAGGATCTATTAGACTCATAAATAATTTCATGTGCATTAGCTAATATGATGTAAGTGTTATAGGATAGACAACATGCACTTCAAGTGGTGTAATACTATATAACTTTGTCTAGGAGTGGGAAATTTTAATAGAAAAAAGGGATCCCTCTTATATAGAGTACTCAAGTTCTTGGTTAGGGTGTTTAGGAAGATTATACTTGGTGAGTAGGCTTCCATGAACACCACCATAATCACTAGATCCATCAACTAGGAAATGAACCCATGGATCCTTCACAATTGAGTGGTCTTGAAAGAAAAAAAACAAACCACCAAATAGAATTTTGATAAATAGATATCCCCTTGCAAAAGTTATCTCCACCCCACTAAAACAATGGTTTGATGGCTTCCTAGTATTTCAAAATTCTTTTGATAACAAAAGTTCCCTAGAATATATAAAATATTTTATATAAAGCGGTATGGAGATAAATACCCTTCCATGTTTGGCACCTAATGTACACATGAAATGAAATTTATTGTCAAATTAATACTTTCTAAGCTTCAACACCTTTAAGGGGTTTGATAATCCACTTAGTGCATAAGGGTAAAACTTGGCATCAAATTAAAAGCAACCCAAGGACTTCAACATTATTAGGAAGGAAATATTAATCCAAGCCATATGGTGAAATCCTTTTTTATTGTTTGAAGAGGCTGATGGGAAGCCTTTGAGTCATTTTTCAATCTTCAAATAGGAGGCCTTAAAAGGAACCCAACAAGGAGAGTAGTAACATGATGTCGATCACTATCCTTTTCATGTTCATTTAAACTTATTTATATACATTCACACTTGTCCCATTCATATTTTATATGTACTCTCATATATTCATCATTATTATCTTCTTCTTTTTTTAAACCTATGCTCACATCTACATCCACAAATTTGTTCCATACATGGGTATGTGCAGGATCGTGATGGGCTAAAAAGTGGCAATATGATGGGTATTTGTAGGGTATGTGGTTGATGAATTTTTTTTACCCAAAATTGATGAAATGAAAAGGGTTTTTAAAGGAGATTCTTGGCTTTCCAACAATATAAATTATGCTTTACTTTGAATTTAATAAATAATTATTATTCATTTTCTATTTGAATTATGACTAAAGTCTTGATTGATAGGCTAATTGAAAAACATCTATAGCTTTCAAATAGTATCACATTTTTTGAATTTGAAACATGCATCACATTCTATGCTTCACATACTATAGGATTAAAAAAAAAAAATGAATTTTATGAAGTTTTGACCAAGTTGAGGTGGTGACATACAATTTTATATTTTTAAAGTTGTAATAAAAAATCATAATTAATTATCTACTTGGAAAATAATTACAAAAAAATATGCATCACATCGGGACATGATTCCTCTACTTATATCTAAAATCTTATATTTTTTTTTTATCATTTTATTATTTTTAGGGTGGTCAGACAGACGCCTACTTCTTATTTTTTCCCTGAAATTTAAGTACTACTAGTAGCATTGAAATTTCAAAATTTCACCAAATAGATTTTTTTTTTCAAAAGAAAACCTAGTAGTTTAGAAACTACATTCAATTTTCTACAGATTCTATTCTTACATATTTTTGAAATAATATAGATAACTTATTCAAATTTTTATGTCAAGTTGTCTAGCTTTGATTTTTTTGAATTTTTTGCCACTTAAGGGCCTTTTTTTTCCATGATGATCTTGCACATACCCACATAAAAATAGTATGATATTATGTTGGATCAATCTTGCATGCCTCAAGCTTGACCCTAAGATTTAAAAATTTAGATTGGAATTTTCCTAATAACATTATGAGATAAATTGGTATACACTTATGTAACTTAATTCTATGTTTTAGTATTTGAGGATATTTAATTTATCCAGTTAATTTGTTCATTCATTCAAGGAAAACTCATTAGCACTCCATTTTCCAAGGGGTAAAAAGAGTTATAATTTAAATTAGAATCATCTAACCTATTTTCATGCTTGGAAATGTTATCTTTGATCTTTCACTTAGAATTATAAAGTCAATCCAAACACAAGGTTGAGTTGGGATAACTTGATCCTAGTGATTTGGGAATTTAGATACAAATGAATTAGATCAAAATAGTTTTTTATGATTCTTCATTGTGTTAGGTCAATCTTGTGTACATTACATATCAATTCCACACCCAAGGTCAATTCCACATGCTTGGGGTTTAAACCAAGGGGATTGAGATCTATCCACATCAAATTCTAGGACTACTCTAACATGGTTATGTTTATTAGTTAAAATGATATATTTTGATGAATGGACACTACATGACATCATCATTAATTCTTCATCATTTTTCCTAAATATAGGCACCCTATCCATTTATATTTAATAAATTTACAAATAAAAATTCAATCTATCAAATGTGAGCTCTTGATTAGGTCTAAGTTAATTGTATTATTGCATGAGAATTTATTTAATTAGCTTATATTCATGTAAAATGAATTTTATTCTATTACAAATACATATTTTCAAATGAATAAACCCCCTTTGGGGTGTGAATAATTATGTCATATTGTACTTATAAAATTTTCATACCCATGCCATTTCCCATTTATTTTTGTGCCAATTATGAGGGAATTCCTTAATTCATGTACATAAATGGTGCAATATTATGCAAACTAGAGTTCATTCCATAGCATCTACCTATTCCCATTCACACTTGATATCTACACACACATATTTTGATATATTTTCCCAAGTTATCCATTAATTAAGCCTAATTATACACCTATCCAAATACATATATTATGCACATCATTTTGAATATTTTCCCATCCCTTATCATTTTTGGAAATTCAATTTTTACCCTAAATTGATGAACTTGGTCTTTAAAATTTTAAAATCCAAATTTAAATCTAGTGAATTCAACATCTTCTTTTATCTATTGTGAGCTCACTAAACATATATTTACATAATTTAATACTATGTTCTTGTATTTAAATATATTCAATTACATATTCTCATATTCTCTCTTGTTCAACAATCCTTTCTCAACTTAGAATGATTCAAGAAGAAATTAATAACAATACATTTTAGCTATTTCTTTAAAGGAGTTAAAAATATGCATACATCATTTTATGGTGTGTACATGTTGATTTCAATATTTTACACACATTTCAAAGGTTGGCCTACATGTGCATTTCCCCTTGTAACATAACAAAAAGTATTCATAGGTGTTTCTAAATACCAATAATATTCATAACAAAAAAATAACAAGGCAAATAGATATTATTAAAATAAGCCACAAAGAAAAAGTACACATTGAGTAGGGCCCAATTTATACATAAAGGATGAATCCATGGTTGTAGAATAGATCTAAACTTGTAGACTCATCTTGGGTAGAGTATAGGTTCATAGAATCTAAGACACTTCAATAATAGAGGGATAACTTTTACTAGGCTAAGAATAATCGAGTTTTGAATCTTCATCATTCACATTCATTCTTCAATCATAGAGGTAAGTTCCTTTATCTATTAACTTTACCTTCATGAATATATCATACTTTTTTATGAATAAAGCTATATTAATTTTAATATTATTAAAAAAAGATATTAAAGTATTCAAAAAAATGGTGGATGGTAGAAGGCACACCCTCAAATTCTATGTAGATCCAAATCCCAAATAATAAGTTGAGATAATAAGACAAAAATACTTAAGCAATGAGAGCTACACTAGTAGGTGGAGGGGGTTATGTTCATATGACTAACCCCATACATGAATAATACAAAATACATTAGTGACAATATTACAACTAGTAGTTCCATCCTCTTTTTTATTCTCATCCTCAATAGGAATCTAAGTAGTACAAACATGGGAAATATCTAGATCAAAGCATGGGAAGCTTATATAATTTGACCATCTAGGAGTCCTTTTTCCATAAGGTTGGAAAGCTTGGTTGAAGACAAGAGTCAAAGTTGTGACCACCCTTGAGAAAATTTATCCTTAGCTCTTCTAGAAGGTAGATGGGAAGGATGTAACTAGGAGTGATAACCTCACATAGTATTTTGATTGCGTCCATATTGAAATCTATGAGGATGGGAATGATCCATATGGGTAGTTGAAGGTGATGATACTCTAGAAAACATGTAGGGTACATTATTTTAATGATATAAGTACACCTATAGATGTGCTACTTCAAGTGAAACTTTATTTTCTTGCACCTGAATCCACATAAGAAAATTAGAACAAACCATAACATTACTATACTTTAAGAAGTGGATATCAATAGAGAAAACAATAAAAAAAAGTAAAATTTATGTCTCCAAATTCTAAAACAATTTCAACCCTAAAATCATACCAAATATTCATAATTTTCACAAGATTTTTTACCCAATCATGAAGTAGGACCATATTCCATGAGAAAATATCTAGTTTGTAAGGCTTTAAAATGTCATGAATTTGATTTGAGGCTTCTTGAGCTCTAGAATAAAACTAGAAAATTTTCTTGAGATTCTCTTGGTATTCAAAGAATGGGTAATGAGGGTTCACAACTTCTAGATGATTCAATATAGTACCAATAGGTGGTCCCTGGTAAAGAATATACCAAGAACAATTAATAAGCTTTAGTTCAAGAATTGCATACCAAATAATCTAAACCTAGAATTCCAAGTACCCAAGGAATACTAGATGGGGTGAAAATTAGGCATATCCCTTATGAGGTATGTAATTATAAAATTATGTATTTAGATACCATTTTCAATATTTCACCAAGGTTTGAAGGTTCTAACCCCAAATTTGGGAAGCATGTTGGGAGGAACTAAATCAATGATCATCTAATAAGTCTTAAAATCCTAATTGGATAGCCTATATTTTTTTCTTCCAACTAAGAAAGGGAATTATTTTTATTCTTGGAGAAGAGGCTTGGTGGATTCTTGATTCCCCTATTATAAAAATTCAAAGCATGAACCCACAAAATATTTACATGTGGGTTGTCTTTATAGGAAATAACTAAAAACCACAAAATAAACATTTGATTAATAGATAACTCCTTGTGAATTTATTGTAATTCCACCAAGTCTATGGTAGGATTCCAAATATTTACTAATATTTTTTATAATAAAAGTTCCCTAGGCCTAAAAATATCCTTTCATGATAAGAAGGGTATGGATCCCAAGATCCTTCTAGTATAGGTAACTGATTGGCACACTACAATAAATGCATTGCTAAACCAAGATTTTTGAGGCTTCATCACCTTCAACCTGACTCTGACAGTATACTTCACATATAAGGATAAACCGTCTAGTGTGAGATTGAAAATAGCCCAATGGCTCTAGAGTCATGAGGAAGGAAATATTAATCTCAAGTGACATGCTGCAATTATTTTCTATTATTAAAAGAGGCCCATAGGAATCCCTTGAGAAATATTTTAATCTTAAAGTAGGAGGAATTAGAATGAACCCAATCATAATGTAGGAAATTGTATACCTTTACAATTTCACACTATTTTTGGGTTCCTTAATTTATTAGACTTAATTAGGTTCCTAATTTTCCAAATTATGCATTCCAAAGCCTTATTTTTCTAGGTTTTCAAAAGGGAAACTAGCATGTAATTAATGCAATTAATATTCTAATCACCCTAGAATATGTGTGTCCTGGACTTATAGGCCAAGACCTATTCACCCAAGGGTGAATAGGTCCCCTTTAAGTCCTAAGACCCATTTTAAAATATGATTTTGGTAGCATTTTAATGATTCAAATTCAATTTGCAATTGTTAGGTTTTGGAATCCAAGTTTTGGGAAATTAGATAAACACCTATAAATACAGTCTTTTTTATCAATTCAAATCTAAGAACACTTAATGTGCAACTTTCATGAGAAAATATTATCATCAAGAGAATTCAAGAGCAGATTTATCATTCATTTTTTGCAACATTCAAGGTCCTGACACCATGTTCAAGCTTATGCATGTTCATATCATCTTATTAAGGCTAATATGCATTGTTGATCCTAAAGAATTCAAGCATTTTCAAGTTTGCAAATCCATCAAGCAAAGCAAGATCAGATTCCTTGGAGAGATGTGTTTTTCTTTACTCCTCTAAGGGAAACCATTGAAGGGTTGGTGAATTGTAACAAGCAAGTTTTCATTCATCATTTCCTTCTCCATTGTCATTTTTTTTTCTGTCAAGGTTTAATTACCAAACTTTGGTTTTGACTAAGGTAAACCCCCCTTCGAACAAAAATAATTTTTCTCTTTGTGTATGTATAGATTATAGGTTGAAGAATGATTAAAGATCTTGAAGAGAAATTTTGCATTATTGCATAAGTTGTGAATCAATGTTGTCAATCCATAGAAACTAGGTTGCATACTTTATTTGACTTTTTGACAGTGGGACCTGTGCCAAACAAAAGCTAAAATCCAACATCAGAGGACTATAAAAAGTGTTTTTAGAAGCCCTAACTAGGACCCATTTTTCCCAGGGGCATATGAGTCCCTTAGCAGATCTCAAAATTATTTTTTGGTGATAGGTGCATGTGTCCAAACCATTCTCAGATTTTCCCGCAAACTATGATTTCAAATTCTACACTTTTAGGAACTTTCATTTTAGGTATTAGGTCTTATTGTTCATTTTGTTTGAGCATTTTAAATCATTTTAATTTGGTTTCATATTTGTCCTATTGTCCTAAGGATTGAGATCCAAGTCTAATAGACTCACCATTGAGGTTGAAAGTCACTATTTACACCTTGTGATCTCTTTCCTAATGCAATTCCCTTAGGGAAAGACACAAATAAAGAAAAAACCCCCTTAATATTAAGGACCATCTTTCCCAACATTTCACCAACAAAAAGAGAAGTAAACATGTGTTGTGATGAATAATTTTGAGAGAACCTTGAATTTTCCTACCAAGGAAAATGGCTTAGTAATCCAATATGTGATACTTTTCTCAATTATAGAAATGACAACTTTCCACAAGGTGGAAGGTGAGGCATGAAAGGAAAACGAAATGCTGAGAAAATTGAAATTTCCTATGATCAATCTATTTCCATCCCTAGGAATTTAAGAAAGTAGGTTTAAGAAGAAAGGATTTCCTATAGCGTTGAGGAAGACTTGGCCTTGAAGCTTCACCAAAAAATAATATAGGAACTACAAGAAAAATTATATATTCTCTTGTTCTTGCAAAAAATTAAGAAAATGAGTCATCCACAAAAGTGACCATTGACCAACAAAGTAATTGAATTAGGAAAATAAATTATTTAACTTGGTTCTTTCAAAATACATGATCCAATAGATAGCTAAAGCCTTCACTTGCAAGAACATAAAGAGATAGAGCCAAAGGAAACTCTTGACAAGTAGACTTAAAAATCCCAAAGGAATTAGATTGTTGACCATTAATAGTAATATAAGAAAAATCAACAACAAAAACCATTTTTGACTAAATACACAAAACAAGGTCCAAATCCTAATTATATAAGCATGGAAAGGATAAATTCATCTGTGTCATCATAAGCTTTGTAAAATTTAAATTAAGAAAGGTTGTTGATTTTTGAGAATATTTCTCCCATTCCATCCTTTCCCAAATGGTAATAACATACCAAGAATATACGTATTTTTAATAAATCCAATTTTTTGAGGATGAATTTCTCATGGGAGAATATGACATAGATTCAAAGAATGATTTTTGAAAATGATATTATAGGAGACATTAAACAAAGTGGTTGGTCTCCAATAGAAAAGTTACTTTGGATAACTAAACTTTGGTATGGAACTAATACTCCCTTTATCTGTTGAACTACCTAATGAATTGAAATGGAATGCTTCAAGGTAAACCTTATGAATATCTTCACCAAGTAAATCCTAAGGGGATTTATAGGTTCACATGGAAATCCATTAATATCAAAATATTTTTCATTAGCCATGGTGAGGATAGCCTCATGAAGATCCTCTTTGGTGATAAATTGATCATAGAGATTTTTTTGAGAGTTGGAGACCTAAAAGAGAACCACTATCAAACAACATTGAAGAGAATAATCCTCTTCAAGGGTATCCTTTTGAGTTGCAAATACTTTCTAATAGTGTCTAACAAAGGATTGAAGAGTATTCTCATCAAAATATATTGGAATTCTATAATATTTTTAATGGCCTAAGAAATATGGTGACCACACAAGGCCTTAAAAAAATCCTTAGAGACTATCTCCAATATTTAGTGAAGACATGATTTAACTTGATCATCTTTGGTAGTATGATTATTTACAACCTAATTTTGATGGAAGAGAGTAGCTATTCATAGTTGCAAAGAAAGATGAAAAGGCTAGGACTCAAAAGTGTTTTTCTTAGTGGATCTTTGAGGTGGTGGAGTCATATGTGCATCAAAAAAAGTGGGCTAGTTGGTGCTCATAGATTCCACCAACCAATCAAGCCTATATATTGCATGGCATGGGGATCCACAAACACCACCATCATCACTAGAGCCATTAATACACTATGAACCCATGAACCCATGGAGGCTTCATATGTGAGTGTTTGACTCAACAAGTAGCCTTCTAGCAAAGGATTCATGTAGCCTTGGATAATCATCAAGTAGAGTACCAGATTACTCCCATAGAGATGACATGTACTTTATTTGGAGTTCCTATTTCTATTTTAATTGATATTGGTGTAACAAATGGTTTTATTACACCAAGGATATTAAATGCATTTCTTAGAAGAGATGGCTTTATGGGTAAACCCTAGCCAGTCAAATATGCTAACCAAACAAAATCTCAGGTAGAGCAATGCTTGTTTGAATCTAGAGTTGATCTCCCAAGTTTCTCAACTAAAGTGTATATGTATGTAGCTCCTCTAGGTTCCTATGATATCCTAGGGATAAGTTGGTTATGAAGGCATAGGGCCAAAGTGGACTATATTGTAAAAATAGTAGAGTTTCTAGACAACTTAGGAAACAAGGTCTTCCTTTAAGGCACTTAAAGAGAAGTCAAGGTTAGACTGATTTCTATCTTGTAACTTAAGAGAGTTAAGTGAAAAGCATGTTGCTCTATGTCTAGAAAAAATGGAAAAACTAGAAGATCTCAAAGAGCTTACCATTCTAGATGATCTAATTTATTATGAATCTCATAAGCTCCATGGGATTGAAAAATAAAGATCTTGATGTTCAAAGGAAACATTTTTTGAGAACTATCCCAAGTTACTTCAATATTTTTTAGGGTTTCTTTCTAGATGAGCTCCTTGGGTTACCCCTGGAAATAGCATTCAATTTCTCAATCAACATAATTCCTGGCTCTAAACCAATATTGGAAGCACCATATCATATGAACACTATGAAGTTGATGGAACTAAAGGCTCAATTACAAGAACTATTGGTGAAAGGGTTAATTAGACCCAATGTTTCACCCTAGGGAGCACCTGCAATATTTTTCAAAAAGGATGGTACCTTGTGTCTATGCATAGACTAGCATATGCTTAACAAAGAAACGACAAAGAATAATTTGTTAGAATGAAACTAAAAATTTAACTCGAATCACTGTGTTAGAGGTCTCATTGGAGAAAGAGCAGGGCCCGCTCAACCAAAGGAAGTGACCTTGTGTGGTATTTCTCTAAGTTTATTTTATTTCTATTCAATGGATATTGAATCTAGAATGTTAATTTTGTTTGAATCATTTTTAGTAGCTATGTTTAATCGCTTTTAAGCTAAGTTCATCATGGTTAGAATGGTTATTTATATTCATTATAAAGTTTATTGGGTTAATCAAGATTTAGATGTTGTTTGTAGAAATTAAGTTTGACAATTATCTGTTAGGCTTAATAGAAGTAATGATGAAAACTTATGGAAAGATGAAACTGAAACTTGTTTGGAATTTACTCATGGAAATTAGTATTTATGTTTTCTAGATTGATAATTATTTGCTTGCAATTTATTTTTGTTCTTTAAATTATCATTTATTTTTCCAGCAAATCTTAAAATAGATTTCTTTTGAAGTAAATTATAATTAAATTTAAATTTCAAATTCTAGATTAAGAATTAAATTAATTTGAATCTTTTCCATGAATCGGTCTCAATCAAGTCAAGAAAAGTAAAAAATAAGTCAACAAAACTTTAAATTAGGAAATGAGATATAATTAATCCTTAGGAATTAGTCACTGAAGTTTAGCTCCTTAGAGCTGTTGAAGGAGTTAAACCAAAACCAAGTCATTGTTTACAGTGCAAAACCCCCCAAAAATCCATTAAAAACATCCTTATTACATATAGCTTTGAGACACAACTGGTTCAATAATTAAATGACTAAATGATGCAAGTTGTGACATTAATGACCTTGCCCATCATTTTTGGTGTCATTGCTGGGGAATAAATGATATGGCTATTAAGTGTGAAGCCTTAGTGTTGATAAGGAAGATAGATTTAAATTGTGGATGAGATGAGCTTGATACCATCTAGGGAGGTTTCTTCCATGGGATATTGATTTTGGAAGAAATATTAATTTTGATCAAGAACAAGACATTCAACAACATCAAACTGGAAATCAACATGAGAATATAGATCCATTTCAAGAAGATGAAATGGGTGACCAACCAGTACATCCACCAGCAAATAGGACCTTTCCTTATCCTGTTAATCTTGAAAGATAGGATGATGAGCCTCCTATGAAGAATATTTCACCCTCGGTTTTTCCTACCTTTAGGGGAAATTTTTTTGAGGATCCTAATCAATTCATTTTTGAGTTTAAAGTGTTATGCTAGATCTATGATTATACAACTAATAACTAGAAGTTGAAGTTATTTCCTTCTACCTTGAAAGAGTCAGCTTTATGTTGGTTGATGGGTTTAGGTGTAGGAACAATCACAGCTTGGCAGTAAATGGAAACTGAGTTCCTAGATAAGTACCAAGATTAATGTCAAGTAAGGGATAGGAAGGAGGAATTTCTTTGAATGAGATAGATGGAGGATGAAAGTTTGGAAGATTACGTTGATAGATTTTAGTTTGTGCACCAGAGGTGTACTAATGGGTTGGATAATGAAATTAGTAAAACAATTTTTTTGAGAGGAATTGATGATGAATCTAGAGAGTCTTTGAATCTTATGGGGAAAGGAGACATTAATAAGCTTTCCTTGGATGATATTTTTGAAATATGTAGAAACTACTCTAGGAATAGAGTAGGGACTAGAAATTATCGAAGAAACAAGGCTCATATTGCTGATGTGTCTCAAGTAATGGAGGAATTATCAAACCTAAAAAATCATTGGCTTCTTCTTCTTCACATGCAAGGAGATAAGAAGAATACTGAGCCTCTATCCATTTATTGTTCCAAGTGTAGAGGGAAACATATTTTAAGAGAGTGTCCATTGAATCAAGTTGATATCTATGAAATTTGTGAGAAACATCACTCCACAAATTCCTATAATATTTTGGCTAGAATTAAGAGAAATCTAAAGAAACCACCTATCATAGAGGAAGAGCTTAATTATGTTAGATATAGATCTCAAAACATAGGGTATAATGCTAATAAAAGGAAATATGGTTCTACATCTAATCGGAATAAAAACCCTTGGAAAAATATGAATCAATGGGTCCCTCCGTATCAACCACAACTACCACCTACATTTTGGGGTCAACCTAAAGGGATGAATCCTTAATGGAACTATTCACAGTGGCAAGCTAATCAAAAGCCACAGTGGCAGTCAAATCAGCCATCATGGCAACAAAATTAGACACAGTTTCAACCATGGAAAAATCAGGAGCAAAAACGTCCCTCAATATAGACACCTCCATCAATCAATGCCCCTAATCCTACTAATGAATAGGTACTAGCCTCAGTTGTGAGCCCAACTAGTTGCAAATCCAAGAAATACCCGTAATGATACAAATTCCCATAATTTGAATGTGATTGATGCTAATGATATTCAGTTGAGAAATCAAACTGTTCAATCTACACCAATAGAAGAAGTTCAAAAAGGTGGGAAAGAAAATGAGAATTCAGAAGAAAAACAAAACTTTGAGGATGAACAAAAAGTCAATCAGGAACCTTACCTTGAGCTGTTGAAGGAAGAAAAAGTCACTCTTGAAATCTCCCAACCAAGTTACATGAATGCAGTAGATTCTAAACTTCTTCATGAGTTGAAGAAGATTAACATTGAGATACTATTGTTACAAGCCATTAAAGACATAGCAGAGATAAATCAGTTGGTTGAGTCCCTTTGCATGAAAACTACACGAAGGAAGAAGAAATTACCTCCCACAATACAAATAAGGAAAAAAACTCACTAATGTGTTATCAGGAAGATTGCTTCCTTAGAAATATAATGATCCTAGTAGTCCCATCAGAACCTTGAGTATTAAAGGAGTTGACATATCCAATGTTCTAATTGATTTGGGAGCTGCCATAAATGTTATCACATTTCATACTATTGAAATATTAGGAATGAGAATTGTTCAGCCCACAAAAATTGTTTTACAATTGGCTGACCAATCTACTAACAAACGTGAAGGTGTTATTGAAGATATCATGGTCACCATTGACACATGAGATTATCTAGTTGATTTTTTGGTTCTTAAATCTAGAAAGAAAGATTCTGGTTATCTAATTATCTTAGGAAGACCATGGTTGGCTACTGCTACAACTTTAATAGATTGTAGATCTGGAAGTATGATCATTTCAAATGGTAAAAAATAGAAAGAGTTGTCACTCTATCCTCTAGCACAACCATGAATTCAACCTAACACTCAACTTTGGGTTGATGAGGATATGGAATCAGAGGGTGATGGTATTGTAGAGTTAGCTATGGTTACTTTGGTTGAACATGTTAAAGAATGTGAAGTACAAGAGTTTAATTCTAAAGACATTAATCAAATTGAGAAAAGAAAACTATCAAGAAACATTGCATCAAAAAAAATCTTGTCCTCTAAACAAAATTGTTGGAAATCCCCTTGATTATAAAAATGATACTAAAGAAATTACAATAGCTAGGGATAAACCTCTCAACATTAATTCATCTTTTTCCCCAACACAAGAAAAAGAATTGAAGGAAACTTTAGAAAAACATGTTGAAGCATTTGCTTGGGAGTATAAGGATATGAGAGGAATTCATCCTTCAATTTGTAGTCATCGCATTTACACTGAACATGTAAAACCAATTAGGCAAGGTCAAAGGAATATCAATCTTGTTCTTCATGATATTGTTAAACTAGAAATAGAAAAGCTGCTAAAAGTAGGGTTCATTTACCCAATATCTGATAGTTAGTGGGTTTCTCCATTTGTTATTGTTCCCAAGAAAAATGGTGAATGGCGTGTGTGTGTGGATTATAGAGAATTCAATAAATCCACAAACAAGGATCATTTTCCATTGCCATTCATTGATCAAGTACTTGATAACCTAGCTGGCAACAATTATTTCTCTTTTTTTGATGGATTTAGTGGATACAATTAAATCCAAGCAGCTGCTGAAGATCAAGATAAAACTACTTTTACCTGTCCTTTGGGTACATACGCTTATACAGTTTTACCATTTGGACTATGTAATGTGCCAACCACTTTTCAAAGAGCAGTCCTTGCTATTTTTGTAGATTTCACCACTTTGTGTGTTGAAGTATATATGGATGACTTTACAGTTCATGCAAAAACATTTGATAAAGCACTTGAAAACTTAGAAAAGGTTTAGTAGAGATGTAAAGATCACAGGTTATCCTTAAATCATGAAAAGAGTTCAATTATGATGACATAAGGTATTGTTCTGGGACATCACATCTCAAAAGAGGGGATAAAAGTTGATCCCAAGAAAGTAGAAATTATTCAAAACATTGAGATCCCTATGAATGAAACTAGTATTCACAGATTTCTTGGGCATGTTGGATATTACAAAAGATTTATTGGAGTGTTTAATAGAAATTTTTTTGTACCTTTGTTTACATTGATCAAGAAAGATGAGGAGTTTGTATGGACAGATGATTGTCAAAAATATTTTGAGACAATTAAAAAAGCTTCAACAACTTCTCCAATTATCAAACGACCTATTTGGGGAGTTCCATTTCACATACATGTTGATGCATCCAATTTTTCTATTGGTGCAATATTAGGAAAAAAAGATGATAATGATTCCATGCATACAATCTATTATGTTAGCAAAATCTAAATCCTGATGAAATAAACTATACAACAAATGAAAAAGATTTTTTAGCTATATTCTATGCAATTAACAAATTTAGGCATTATATTACAGGTTACAAAGTTTACGTACATATAGACCATGTTGCAATTAAATATTTGATGAACAAAGTTGTAGTAGGTGGACGAATTATAAGATGGTTACTATTGTTGTGGGAATTTGATGTGACTATCGTAGATAAGCCTAGAAAGGATAATGTTGTTGCTGACTTCCACTCTAGAATTGTTTTGTAGGATGATCAAGAACTAGTGGATGACACATTTCCAGATGAACATTTATTTGCAATATTAATTCATTCGTCGTGGTTTTCTTACCTTGTAAATTACCTTGTAACAGGGAAGTGTCCAAATCACTTTAGTCATAAACAAAAAAGAAGGTTAGTTTGTGAAAGTTCTAGATTTTAGTGGATTAATGGACTTTTATTTAAAATGTGCCCTGATCATGTTCTTCACAGATGTGTTGCTGAGTTAGATGTCTATGATGTTGTACATGCCTGTCATCATGAGCCAAAAGGAGGACACTATTTAGTAGTTAGAACAACTCATAAGATCTTAGGAGCTGGTTACTATTGGCCATCAATGACAAAGGATGTTTCATTCTTTGTTAATCACTATGATGAATCTCAACAGATGGGAAGACCTACAACAAAAATGGAGATGCCATTGTAGCCTTAGATAGCTCTGGAACCATCTGAAAAATGGGGAAAGGATTTTTATGGGATCTATTGTTCCACCTTCTAAAGGGTAGCATTATATCCTAGTTTGTACATACTATGCAACAAAGTGGGTTGACGTGAAAGCATTGCCAACAACACGAGAAGAAAAAAGTAGCTGCTTTTATATACAAACAAATTCTTCAGAGATTTGGTGCACCAAGAGAAATAGTTTCAGACCAAGGACCACAATTTGTATTAGTAATGATGGAAGCCTTTATGAAAGATATCAGATGACACATAGGAAATCTTCGCCATATCACACTAGCTCATTTGACTACAAAATCCAATGAAAATTTCAAACGAAAGATGAATAATTTGATGTATTGTTGGTACTTATGATATTTAATGTGTAATTTTCAATTTTTAAAAATTTTATCCCCGAAGTTTGTCAAAATTTTGACAAACATGGAAAATAAAAATATTCAAATTATGGCCAACATAAATAAAAGTGATTTCGCCTATTTATTGCGACAGTGTTTTGCTATACTTGTGAATTTTCTCTACTTGCGAATTTTCTCTACTTGCGATAGTTTGTGGAGAACTAAGGACGATTTTCATGGGAAAAATAAAAATAAAATCAAGAAGATATCGACAGTTTGAGGGTAGTCATTATCTTTTTCCATAATTCATTTGTGAAGTCAGATTTGTACTTCTAGGTTTGAAAATCATATTTTAAAGTAAAATCTCATCAGATTTCATTTTTAGATTTGTGCATTTTGATAATTTCATTTCCAGATTTTGTTGTGCAAGTTCAATATTATGATTTTAGGAGTCTATCGGTTGGAAATCATAGTAAAATCAGAATTTAATAAGTTTTGGAATTAGCATTTTAAAGTGTTTTTTTGGGTTCATTAACTTCAGACTATCTTCTCTTTTGTAGGGGTGGTTGCATGCCAATTTTTTTGGGTGCAAAATATCAAAATTATAAGATTTTGTTACCTGTCTATGATTAAAAATTATTAGAGTTTGAGTTTGATACTTTTTTAAGATCTAAATATTAAAGCTTGGTAAAGAAAAATCATGTCAGATAATATTAGTGCAAAACAAAATGAATAGACAATTGCTAGAATGTGGGCTAGATTGAAAAGAAAGGGTGATGGGAAATGTTATTGTCCTTGCAATAATTGCAAGGGCTTAAAGACGAGAAGACTTTTAATCACAGTAGCTGAGAAACATTGTAGGCAACATGGTCACGTTGAAGGGGGGCATGATTATCGTCCATTGGTAAGTTGTTCATAATATGTCTTTATATTGATTGAATTTGTAAATGTTTATATCATTTTAGAATTTCTATATATATAAAAAATCACTTGATCATGATCATGGTTTATTTGTGTCGATCATTATTATAAAGGTGGGGTGCCCTAGGGCATAAGACATGGATTATCAAACCCCAAAGAATGTGGTTTTGTAAGTGGAGGAACATCGAGCTATGAAATCGAAGATGAAGTTAATGATCCAATGGAAGAAGATGATCATGCGCCAAAAAACACAATTGAAGATGATGGAAAAAATACATTGATCCATGACACATTTAGTGGCACAGTTGATCATGATGATCAAGATGACTTTGATGATTTTCATGATTTACCTGTACTTGAGAAGGCACATGAGCCCCTTTATGAAGGCTCTGAAACAACTCTTCTCTCTGCTGTATTTTTTCTTGTGAACTTGAAGGTTATGAATGGTTTATCCAACATAGCAATGTCACAGATGTTAAGGTATGTCATATATGTCATCTTTTTTTGAAATCTATTTTAATTGTTGTTAGTTCATCATTAGTAAATAAAGGATGAAATATGTACCATTAATATTCTTTATATTAACAAATTATTTTTTGTTGTAGATTGATTGGTGAATTTTTGTTACCACCATCAAATATTTTACCTCGCTCATATCGAGATTTATCTTCCATTATGAAAGATATTGGAATGGAGTATCAAGCAATGGATGCATGTCCCAATGATCATATTATATATCATAAACAACATGAATTTGCAACAGAATGCCCAAAATGTCATATCAGTAGATATCGAACAAATCAACTAACAAAAAGGGTGCTTCACAAGGTTCTTCGTTACATTCCCATTATTCCACGTATGCAACGATTATTTAGGTGTGAAAGATTAGTGCAATTTATGGATTACCATGCATGGAATAGAAGTGGAGATGACATTCTTCACATGCCTACAGATGGTTCTGCATTTAAGGACATGGAGGAAAAATAGTCACACTTTAAAGAAGAACCCCGTAATCTCAGACTTTCATTAGTAGTGGATGGTGTCAATCCATTTAGAGAGATGAGACTATTTACTCAGTGTGGCCTATTTTTGTTATCAACAATAAAATTCCTCCATGGAT
Organism: Sequoia sempervirens; assembly: GCA_007258455.2. NCBI lineage: Eukaryota > Viridiplantae > Streptophyta > Pinopsida > Cupressales > Cupressaceae > Sequoia > Sequoia sempervirens. Next base: position 50,163 of record VDFB02343763.1, on the reverse strand, counting down.
GTCAATAAAGAGGGAGCACATAATGTTGGAAATGATTGTTCCGGGTATTTGTTTACATCAATTTTCTTTAACATAGTAGCATCTCATTTGTCTTATTTGTTGCATAATGACTTATATTTTTTTCATGTAATAGTCATGTACATTAATTTATATATATTGCAGTAAAATGGTTATAATAATTATGTAATATTTATGTTCATTCAACTAGGTAAGTACCAAGTTAAAGATATGAATGTATATATCGGGCCTCTTATCAATGAGTTACTAAAGTTATGGAATGGTATCACTATGTATGACGTCTCTAGACCAATAGCACAAAGACAATTTCAATTACATGCAATGCTTGTATGGACAATTCATGATGCCCTAGGGCTAACACATTTTTGTGGTATTTTATAACGTTCAAGACTGCACTTTAAGGATATTTAATTTTATGAAGTAGATATCATGCATGTTTTTTAAATAATCTATTCATTATATATAATTATAAAAATTTACATATTTAATCCAATTATATATGATCTTGCAGGTCTTCAAACAAAAGGAAAATTTGCATGTCCAATTTGTGGTCCAAAGATGAAATCTTGTCATTCAACAAGTTTAGGAAAGCAGGTGTTTGATGAGTATAGGAATTTCCTGCACATAAATCATAAGTATCAAGCTACTGAAAAACATCTTTTCAATGGGAAAGAAGAGACTACATCAAAACCACGAAGAATGACACCTTGCCTATGGAAGTTGAAATATAATAAAATTAATCGTCAAGGTTATACATCAGATCAAATTGTTTATCTATCATATATGATATGTTTGGAATTTATATTTTTATATTGTGTTTTGTTTGCTCATGCTATAATTGACAATGATTGTCGTTGTTAATTTGTTTAACTTATATGCTTCATGAAGGTTGTCAAGGCATTAATGACTAGATTCCACATGGAATGAAAAGTTATCTCAGACAATTTAGTAGGATGCCCTACTATGAACAACTACAAATTGTGCATTTGTTTGATACAATGCATATCAGAAAGAATATAACAGAAACATTATGGAAAATATTGGATGGAAGACATGACAGAAAAAATTGTCAAAATTTGTAGTGACATTCAGGAAGCCAATCATGCAATGAAAAATGTCATTCGATTAAATAGTGATGGAGACCAAATTAATATAAGCACCCTTCCTTGGTTATTAACGGAGCAACAAAGCAATGCTATAAAAGAAGTCATACGAAAAAATTGATTTCCCACTGGATTTGCTGCGAACATAAACAATATCATAACAAAGAAAGGTGAATTTGGGTCAAGGATGAAAACGCATGATTGGCATACCTTCATTAAGGTAATTATTTTGGTATATTATATGTATATTTGTATACTGCATGTACTTTTCAGTGTATTATGTTTACTACCTTTGGAAAAATAATGAAAAGATCATTTTATAATTGTTGCAGTATGCTCTACCTCTATCTCTCCCAGACAACTTTGATAACAATGTCAAGAAAATTATATATGATCTTGGAAAATACATGAGGTAAGTAGAGATATTTTTTCAATTCATTGTATAGATCTTATAATTTTTATTTGTTTTACTTGTTATGTAATATATTGTATATTGTTGTTAAATCTTGTTAATATATTTGCGCCTTGAATCAATTGTAGATGGATGCCATCTAAAGAAATCCATAAAGAAGATATAAATTATTGGAAGAGAAAAATTCTTCATCTAATGTGTGAAATGCAAAAGTGTCTACCTTCGACATTTTTCAATTCACAAGAACACTACCTCATACACCAAGTTGAGGAGATTAAATTGTGTGGACCTATACACACAAGGTCAAAATGGATGGTTGAGAGGAAATTGAAATTTTTGAAGGCTTTGGTTAGTCACATCATGAGGGTTCTATGGTGGAGAGATATATGGTATACCGGACCATGGTGTACATTACTGAATATCTTCCTAAGTTTGTAGCAAAGATACATGTAGATTGCATTTGGGATCCCAACTCCATTAACAAATTTGAAGGGGAGTACCTGATGGGGAAAGGTAGATTGAGGAAATTGAGAGGTAATTATAATACATTTTACATTTTTTTTATGTATATTGTACTTATTTAATTATTAATCCTTAATATACATCAATTATAAATTAAGGTCGTATACCATGGTAATTAACTAATTGATGTAGACTTGGGAGGCTCAACTCAACTAGCCTATGAACCTGCCTTTAAGAGGCTTCCAAAAAGTTTATAATGACCATTTTAAACAATCCAAACAACTCTCAAAGCCTGACAAACAACATAAGTCAAATTTCACACTTTGACTCCTTGAATCCTTATAGCAGTGCAAACCTAGTTTTGCCCAATAACTCAAAACTTTCCGAAAACACTAGAAAAAACCTTGATGGTTTTAGAAACCAATTTTGGTGTTATTAAATATACTTCAAGGGAAAGTACAAGTACTTTGGACCAAATCACCAAATATACCCTTTCTGGGTTGTGCTCATTAGGTTAATTAGGCCTATTTTACAAAGAAACTAGTCTTTAAACTTGTCATATGCCAATGAAATCTTGGGGAAGAAATTTTTATGCCTCCAAACCTCCAAATCCACAAAAATATTCCACTTGTACGACCAAATTCTTTCCAAACCCAAAAACCCTTGTTTTAGGTCAAAATCATGAGGGTTTATTCAATCTTATACTTCCACAACCTCCCAGACCTCAAAAATAACTAAGACACAACCCATTAGGTTTGTACATGGGTAAAAATTCATAAAATCAGATCTCCCATACATATTTTTTTGAAACATAGGCTTGAATAGGTCTCATTTCACATGTTTTTCCTCACAAAGCTCTTGAGGACAACAACTATACCTTCTTTATTTCTTGTCTTATGATGGTTTACAATGATCACTTTATGCCTTTTAAAGGCCTTTACACCTCAACTACCGAACAGCCACCTCTACAATTGAGTATTTAATCTTTTATGATCACATGAAACATAAAACACACTAATTTCAAGGTTGTTAACATCACTATTGAAATGTTTTAATTTTTTGAGTTTGTTAATGTCGTTTGTGAATTTCATTTTTTTTTTATACGGTTGGTCGGGAGTGGGATGCACTAAATTTCGACGTCAGACAATCTTGATTGGATGCCGGTATGGATTGAACAATGTCAACAATCTAGTCGCGCATTAACATGGGAAGGTGTGGTTTCATTGGTTAAAGAAGCTCATCGTAATGGAGATTCAAATGTTACACAAAAGGTAAATTGATTTAGCATATGCTTTAAGAGATAAATAGGTACATATAAATATATTTTAATTGAGTATGTGCAGGATCAACATGGAAAAAATAGGCCCTTAAGTGGCAAAAAATTTAGAAAAATCAAAGTTAGGAAACTTGACATAAAAATTTGAATAAGTTATCTATATTATTTCAAAAATATGTAAGAATATAATTTGTAGAAAATTGAATGTAGTTTCTAAACTACTAGGTTTATTTAAAAAAAAAAATCTATTTGGTGAAAATTTGAAATTTCAATGCAGTTGTACTTAAATTTCAGGGAAAAAATAAGAAGTAGGTGTTTGTTTGACCACCCTAACCACAATAAAATGATAATATTTTTTTATAATATTTTAGACATAAGTAGAGGACTCATGTTCAGATGTGATGCATATTTTTTTGTAATTATTTTCCAAGTAAATAATTAATTATGAATTTTTTATTACAACTTTTAAAAAATATAAAAACTCGTATGTCTGACCACCTTAACTTGGTCAAAACTTCATGAAATTCAATTTTTATTTTTTTAGTCCTATAGTATGTGAAACATAGAATGTGATGCATGTTTTGGATTCAAAAACTGTGATACTATTTGAAAGCTATAGATGTTTTTCAATCAGCCCATCAATTAACACATTAGTCGTAATTCAAATAGAAAATGAATACAAATTATTTATTAAATTCAAAGTAAAGCATAATTTATATTGGTGGAAAGCTGAGAATCTCCTTTAAAAACCCTTTTCATTTCATCAATTTTGGATAAGAAAAGTTGTCAGCCACATACCCTACAAATACCCATCATATTGCTACTTTTTGGTCCATCATGATCCTGCACATACCCAATCACCCATACAATTATTTAATTATTTTTAATTATATTGATGTATATATATGTTGAGATTTTTTTATTTGCATACATTCGGTCAAGAATAAATATATTTATCAACTGACGATATTGCAATAATTTTTTCATGTTTGACATATTGCAGGTGAAACACAACAAGACTATGTGGTGCAATGGTTATAAATTTCAAATCAAAAAGTTGGATGACACGAAGAAAACTTGTGATTCTAGGATAACTATAGTGTTTCAAATGACTAATGTTTCATCTAGAAGCGACATACATCTAGAATTCTCAGAAAATTGATACTATGGGATTTTGGATGATATACTTGAGTGTGACTTTAAGTCTTTCAAATTAGTTCTATTCATTGTCCTATGGTACATGCCACAATTGAATGAAAATGATTCTAAGAGAACTATTATTGAACATGTTAATGAATTTACCATGGTTAATAAAAGGTCAATTGAGCGAGCTGGAAATGAGCCTTATGTTCTTCCAAGCTAATGTGAGCAGGCATTTTACTCAGAGGTTCCAGGTAAACCGAGTTGGTCATTTTTTGCTAGACATGATCCAAGAGGAAGGCCGATAAATTATAATGTGGTGGAAGAAGAAGATACCAAAGAACTAGAAGATGATGTTAATGATGATTAAGATCAACAATTAGTTGATGATGTGCCTAACAAAGATGTCGAAGAGGAGGAACTAAATCATGATGATGTAGGAGTTAATGTTCATGAAGATTCAATATCCGTGTGGATGATGACATTATTGAAACTGATATCAATGACAATGATGATGATATGACCAATCCTTACAATGTTGAATCTAGATCAGATGATATGTCAGACAAAGATTTTGATGAAGAAGATCAATGACATTGAAATGTATGAGTTATGTGATTGTATTATCTATTTGATATTCATTTCTTGATAGAATTATATTTGAATTATGTGGTTACATAATTAGTTCATGATGTTTTTAATTTTTATCCCATTACATAATTAATTCATGATGTACTTTTAATGTTTAATTTTAATTCATGATGTTACAACTATTGGAGTTCTAGAAATTTCCATATGATCATAATGAATAGTGTTTTGAGAAATTTCATGAAAGATGACACATTGATCGTAGTAGTGAAATAATTGTAAAGTCATTTAGACCAATCACTCTTCACAATGTCATTTTTAGGATAATCTCCAATTTGATTATTAGGAAACATAAAGTAGGATTTGATTGGCTTATCTTGGAGGAACATTGTGGCTTTGTGTAATGTGAGCAAATTTTGGATGGGGTACTTGCTATTGCTAAGGTGGATCACTCCTTTCTGCGAAGGCCATACACTTATGATTGGGTCAAGTGTTCTTTTCTTTAGAAAATTCCTATTGCCTTTTTGATAGGTTATGATTTGATTAAATGGGTTATGAAGCACTTATTTCAAGTAATTTATGTCTATTTTAATTTTTAATTTATTAAATTCAAACACATCCAAAATTATGTCCCTTTCTTTAATTGATTATTACGTTATTTAATTATTAACTCAAATGACACCTCCAATTTAACTATATATATCTAATTGAATATATCTAAAGTGTTCATCATTTTTAGATCAAATTTAGTAATTAACTCAAACAACTTTTCCAATTTAACTAACATCTTTTAAGATATTAAACAAGTATGATTTATGAAAGATGTATATTGGCATGAAATTAAATATGATTTCTATTCCATTGTAAAAACTACAAAGAATGGAAACAATTCTTTCAACACATAAACTATTATGTAGTAGTCAATTAAAATGAAAAAGCTTACTCTATATTAGTTAGGATACACAACTAAGAAAATGATCTAAATAGTCTAATAATTTAAAAAACAAAAAAACAATATTAGGTAGATAATCAAAATCTTTCATTTCTACACTGACTTATTTATCCTAGAGAAACTAAGTATATAGTATACAAAGAAAACAAACAAACCCACAACTACCCCTATTTTGAGGGAGTTTAGTTTTCTCCCCTTCCTAATCTCCCTAATATTGTCTAATTATTTTAAAGAGACCAAGGGTCATAACACAACTTTATTCAACCCACTAAATATCTTGGTTAATGAAACTTGACAAAAGCAACAAAACAATTGCTACATTTAGCATTTCATGTGGAATGAAGAGTGGTGACAATAATATACTTATAGTTTAATAAAACACTATTTTTAGAAGGCTTGACATTAGAGAGATAGAGAAGAGGGGGAAGAGAGGGAGAGATGGGTTGAAGAGGAGGAGAGAGAAGAGATGAAGATAGATAGGACGTAGAAAAGGGAGATAAAGAAGAGGGGGAGACTAGGGAAAGCAATATGTAGAAAGGGAGAGAGAGAAGAAGATAGGGGAGAGAGGGAGAGATAGCTCAATATATATAGAGGGAGAGGGAGAGACATAGAAAGGGGGTGATATAGATAGATAGAGGGGATGGTGAGAGAGAGAGAGATAGAGGCATATGAAGAGAAAGAGATGGAGATATATGGGAAGAGAAAAGGAAGAGAGGTGGAGATAGAGAGTTGATGGATAGGGGGATAGGGAGGAGAGATGGTGAGATAGAGAGGGGGAGATAGCTGAGAGGGGGAGGGAGAGAAATGGATATTGATAGGTAGAGGAGGAGAGATAGAGAAGAGGGAGAGAGGGAGATAGGTTGAAGAGGAAGAGAGAGAAGAGATGAGATAGATAGGTAGAAAAGGGAGAGAAAGAAGAGGGGAAGAGGGAGAGCAATATGTAGAAAGGGAGAGAGAGAAGAAGATGGGGAAGAGGGAGAGAAGAGAGGAGAGATAGCTCAATATATATAGAGGGAGAGGAGAGACATATAAAGGGGGTGATATAGAGAGATAGAGGGGGATGTGAGAGAGAGATAGAGATATATGGGAAGAGAAAGAGAGATGGAGATATATGGGAAGAGAAAGAGAGATAGAGATATATGGGAAGAGAAAGGAAGAGAGGGAGATGTAGAGCCCATGGTGAGATAGCCAAGAGATAAGAGGGGGAGGGAGAGATAGGGATATTGATAGGTAGAGGAGGAGAGATAGAGAAGAGGGGGAGAAGGATACATAGCTCAATAGATAGAGGGGGGAAGAGGGAGTGACATAGATAGTGGGAGATATAGAGAGATAATTATATTAATTATATTATAATAATTATAATATTATATTAATATTATAATATTATATATTATATTAATATATATTATAATAATTATACATGGTGCCACAATTTTCATTTTAATTGACATAATTTAAAAATCTAGCTTGTCAAATTGGAGAAGTGGGTCGCGCACCAGTAGAGGAAAGGTTGCAGGAAGCCACATATTGAGCTTGCTTGGCTACAAAAAATGGAATTTTTGTGATTTGTTTTGCCATGAAGACCTTTGCATCTTGTTTGTTGCCAAAATGGTCCATATATTTCATCTGAAATTTATGAATAAGAGTGCTATAGGGTTTTTGATTTGATTTGGTTTGTGAATATTACTCTTTGTGATTGTATTTTGTATATTTGTCTTCAATGCCAGTGGGACAAACCATAACTTAGTGCTTTCAATCACTTTGCAACTCCATTATTGGTGACTATGTTGTTTTCTTGTGAGAATCACAAGTTGGAATGCATGTTTGTTGTTTGCAAGTGAGAATCACAGTTCACCACCTTGTCTATGCTCGGAGATTTTAGCCCCAAACTAGACATCATCCTTTTTCACAATCACAAAAGCTACCCTATTGCAAGGAGAACAAATAAAATCACTAATAATGGGAGCCTACACTAGCCCAACTAGAATAGTTGCACCACCTTTCCCCAAATATGATTAGTGAAAAAAGTTAAACTCTCTCCAAACAAATTTAAGAGTACATTCTAGCTCAAATCTCATAGCTTTAGTTTCTTGAAAGAGAAATCAATCCATTTTAAGCCTATTATTGTAAGAGAATCTTAAAATGCATTCTTTCCAAAAGATTCCAGACTAACATTCCAATTGGTGCATCCTATTTTCATTTATAGTACAACCTATCAAAATATTTGGGTTATTTTTCCTCTCCATTTTTTCCAGTCTTGTGATTATTAACACATGATTCAGTTTGCTATCTCTTTTTTCATCCATCCACATCAACACTTGGCCTAGGGAAAAAATCCCCCTAGATTGTAGCTTCATCTTGGAATAGATAATTAGTAAAATTAAATCTTTACTCTTATATTTACTCATTAAAAGTGCATGGGAAAGGTCTTTGGAAATCATAGACTCAATGTTTTGTAGAGCTTGGGGAGCAATGGGAGGTGTAGCCAAACTAACAAACAACTTAAACTCTTTCAATCTTTCTAAGGCAAGCTCTTGGACATTTTTTTATTACCTAGAATTATCCTTGAAAAAAAACAAGAAGAGCAAGCTCATTGTTGACAAAAGGCATATATTCAAGGATACCAACATGTCTCACTAGAATGAGAGTCCTCCAATTTGTCAAGAATCTCATCTAAAGTATCAAATTCATTCTCATAAATTTTTCTATTGTCTATTTTATTATTTCCTACACAATCGAGGATGAAATTCTATTAGCTACAAGTCTATTAATATTATTAAGAATTTTTGGGCCATGCCTTCTTTGATGACCATCCATTTTACATAGAAAACAAGCATTCAAACCTCTCAAAACTTCAATATCATGTTTAGTTTGATTATCACTCAATTGAAAGCACAAAACATGTAGAATACACTCATTATATTTGAGAGATATAAAAACCCTAGATTTAAGATGGGGAAGAGTAGACCTTGTTTCTTCCACTTGCAACACATTACCCAGAGATTTGAAGACTTGAGGGATAAAAGTTCACATCTAAGTAGAGATATTTTAAAATTCTAACCACCTTAACATATAATTGGCTAAAGCATTACATAGGGTAGAATCAAGGGTTCAAAGATGGACCTAAAAACAAAATTTCCCATATTCTAAAAGTCTTGATTCCATACCATGATTTTTGAAGAAAAAAGTGAATAAATCTTTATGTATCATTCTATAGAAAGAAACATAGACAAGGCAGTGAGGTTTTTGGAAAAATGCCTCAAAGAAATATGATCTCATGGTGATGGAATGCCATGAAAATCCATAGACAAGGGAGTGAATTGTTTGAAAAAATGCCTCAAAGAAATGTGGTCTCATAGTGATGGAACGCCATGACGAATGCCTATGGTGATGGATTTTCATGGCATTCCATCACCATGATACCACATTTCTTTGAGGCATTCCATCACCATGAGACCACATTTCTTTGAGGCATTTTTTTAAATAGTTCACTTGTAAAGATATGATATAAGGGATGAGGATGGGATCATGTCTCAAATGATTTTGGCAGAATATGTACCTCTCAATCTTTAGCTTTCAATGAAAAAGATATCAACATAGAATCATGTTCCCATATTCAATAATAAAGCGAGCTCTGGAATGATATAAAATCCTCTATTAAAAAAAGGATGACAACAACTAATCAATATCAATTTCCAGAGGAACCGGTGAGTAGGGGAAGCTTCTTTAGATGATCAACTAGCTGATCAAACCACCAAATTAGCACAACTCTCTCAAATAATATTTAAGTGGACCTTTCCAATCCACTATTCCTTCAAGGAAAAGACCCCCCAACTAGGGTTGTTGTACTCAAACAATCAAGAGGGCTTGTATCCACTTGGATCATGTCAAATAGGACTAAACCAAACCATGACACTCAATTTTTCACTTAGGAAACTCCATTTTCTCATCACTCTAACCACTAGGCCTCTTTACCACTAACTTCACATAGCTCTCTCAAATACTCTTTAAGTGGAGCTTTCTAATCCACTATTCCTTGAAGGAAAAGACCCCCCCAACTAGGGTTGTTGTACTCAAACAATAAATATGGCTGTATCCACTTGGATCATGTCAAATAGGACTAAAAAAAACCATGACACTCAAGTTTTCACTTAGGAAACTACATTTTCTCATCGCTCTAACCACTAGGCCTCTTTACCACTAAAAGGCTTGTAGCCCTGCCCAATAGGACAGTCAAAATAAAATCCACATATAAGGTTGTATCAGGCCCAAAGCATTGAACTTAGACAAGTAATATATGCCCCTACAAATTCTCAAAAAATTCTTTCTTGATAGTGGACAGTAAAAGAGAAATGGACCAAAACAACGTTGTTGCAAGAGGCCTAATTGGCAGGCTACAACATGACACTTGACTATCTAGGCTCTCCCTTTCACCCCAAATCCTTGAAACAAGTTCTTATAGGATAGTTAGACCCATTTATATCACTCCTAAGTGCCTTCACAGTTAAAATCACCCTAAACAAGCAAAACTCAACTTTTTGCTTCACAATCTAGGCCTGTCACATGAGGATGCCAGGCATAGAACATTGCAAAAATTCCTCCACACAACATGCCATTCTATAGAACCATGAAAATATCAAAATATACACAAATATCTTCCATCCCACCAAGAATTAGCATTATTACAACATTGAGATGGAAGAAAGAGCCATTCTTCAATCAAAACCCTAGTTTTGAGGGTTTTCAAACCAGTTCCTGCTAAAATAGCGATATATTATTTCATACTCAATGAAAACTTGTCAAATCACCTCCAAAAGAAATCCAGGTCTTCCCTATATCCAACCATAATAGGAATTTACTAGTATAGTACGTACAAAGGCCGTAACATGCAGTAGAATAGGAAATTTACACACAGATTTTCTAGAAAATTGCAAGCTTTTGCATTAGAACTTCAAAATGATTCATCAACCCACATGCATAAAACAAGAGAGGCTTATTTATATCTTCAACCAACCTTCTCAACATCCCACAAATGAAATTTGAATTGGTTGTACGTTGGGAACTAACAAAACATCATTTAGACACCTAATTGCCTAGTTAAGGCAAGTTAGTACAACTTCCACAAGCCCGAATACAAAGAGCCTTCAAGAGGTGTCAAAAGGCATCAAAACCATTTCAAAAAACCAAGGAAACTCCCTTCAAGCACCTGGTTGCATCATGGCATTTTTATTCTTTAAGTTTCCAAGGTGCACTAAGCTTACAAAGTGAGGATGAAGACCTTGTGATTACATTGAAACTTATCACCAAGACTCAAAACCTACTGCAAGCCTTTGAAGAATCAAAATGTTGTTGTTTCAAATGACTAAGAGCACTAACTTTCACTATTTAAAGATGTTGAAACCTTGTCATAGAGAACTAGAACATTTATGCAACCACTCATCCTACCTTAAAACATACCAAAAGTCTCCAAGAAATTAGACATAGGAAAATTTAAGATGACTTAAAAAAAATTTATTGCCAAAGCATAAACTTATGATGACTTAACTAGTCCTAGTACACACTCCCTCCTCCTTAACCACTTAGACATATGGGTTTTATTAGTGGACAACTAAACCACCTCACACGTGCACCTCAATTATGTCTATTAGTGTTCTAATTCATCTTTTTCAAGACAACTTAAATGAAAATATTATGTATGGTGAAACCATTCTTCTGCACAATACATTTGAGGTCTTAGTTGTGTAATTGGTGGACCATAGTCACATTTAACACTTGTTACAAAGTTTAAAGTCTTTAATTGAAAGGGACAGTCTCCTTCATACATTGATTTGATTTGTGATGGACACATTTGGATGGTAGTGACAATAAATTGCAATCTATCAAGACTTGATTACCCTTTAACTAGTCAAATTCTAGTGATGAAATGATAGATTAATCATAATGTCACCTTGGGATCACATCACCATGAAAGAAATTCATCCAACATCCTTATGAGTGCAGGTACTACCAAATAGGTATTTTTCAGATCTATCTTCCTTGAGCGAGGGAAATTTAGGAAGAGAAGAGGATAGTGAGACATGTACTAGGTCTAAAAGAGGGAGATCAACTAGAGGTCAAAAGATTAGAAGAAAATTTTGTAAATACATGGAATTTTTTCTTGCTAAAGGGGGGTCATGTTCTTATGATGATGAGAGCATATGCAACATTGAGGTGCCCTTGAGGTACAAAAATCTATGAAAACAATGGGTACCCAGGGAACTTCCTCCAATAAAAACTGATTTTTGTGTCAACGAGAGGATATATCACATAGCACCATCATCATTACATGGTTTGGGCCTATTTTGCATGGATGGAATAAAGGTTTGTTATGAAAAAGTTACTGAATTGATGGAGTATGTGGGACCTTATTACAGTTACAAAGATTGGATGCAGCTGGTTCGATATACACAAAGTATGTGTAGGTATGCACTGTCAACAAATTATATATAGCTAAAAGATAAGGATCAGAATAAAGGAGTGGCTGTGTACATTGACGGAAGGCCAAAAGCATTAGGGAATATTGCAAGGTTTATAAATAGTACATGACCTGGGTCAAAAAATAAGCAACCCAATTGCATATTCGAGGTGCACAAGGGAAACTGTGTATTCGTATGTGCGATAAAATCAATAACTGCAGGGGAAGAGTTGCTAATCGATTACAATTTGAATCACTTAGATACAAACATAGTTACTATGGGGGTGATACATACTATATACCATTTTACCCAACCTCCAATTAATGACTCCAATATACCGTTTTATTATTATTATCTTTTTGTAAGTCTATTGATTTCATTTTAGTAATGCTTTTTTATATTTAATTTTTGTCACAGTGGGACATTGATCGTATGGGGAAGACTCTGGCCCAGAGCACAGATCATGATGCATCTTCAGGTGCTTCTACCCAATAGGTTTACCTCATTGTAATTGTACAAATTAGATATGAGCAATTTTTTTTTATTATTATTCTTTTTTCATAAGTTTATTGGGTTAATTTTGATAATGTTTTAAATATTCTTGTTGCAGACAATTGATGGGGAAAAGACACCAACAATAGAGGAGAGCATCCATAGGGTCAAGGTGTAGTCACTATTATTGGATGATGACATCACATATTCAACAAACCCTCTCGATATGATAAGGAAGACACAAAAAATTGCAATGAAGAAATCCTTCAATTGTTATTCATAGTCCCTCAAATAGATGAGATAAGAGAGAGGGTTGAAATATTAACTAAGAGAGTGAAAAAATTGCAAGTAAGTTGTCATGAGGTCTTTAATTATAACATAAGTTCATTCATGGTTTAATAATTTGTAATATTTTATGTCATGAACTAAATATGTGTTATTTTTACAAGATTTTTTGCATCCTCATGATGCTGCTACCCATGATCAGGGTACTACAGGTGCTGCCTGCGGAGTAGGGGTTAGTACAAGTGTCCATCATTATCTTTCTGCACATACATCACATGATCATCCAACCCCATCATCCGTCCCTATATTGTCAACTGAAATGTCAACAACACATAGCATGCATGCATCGGGTAGTACTGGTGATGCAAAGGCCACTAGTGTTGGTGATGTTTTAGCAACATTTCCTAGATCTTTCCATATTAGTAGTATGGGAACATCGCCAGTCACATTTGTGGTGACCAAGGAGTTCGTTCCCATAAAGATAGAGAAGGTCCCAGGTAATTTAATTTTTTTTAATTCTTATTATATATAATCCAATTGAAATTTACTTATTGATCACTCTTTTTAGACTAATGATCCCATGATCATTTTGCAAGAAATGATGTTTTTTATAAACATCTAGGTGATATAACAATGGAGCTCTTCAATCCCACCATACGTACACAATGGAATGCCCAAAATCAAGATTTAAACCTGGATGAGTTCATTAGCCGTTTAGTTGTGATGTTCAGTGATAAAAAATTCAACCGAATGAAGGTCCTTAAGAAAGCTAGTACATATCTAAAGTATGTGAGGGACCAATATAGGTCACATTTAGAGAAGAACAAAAAGTACAAGCATCCCCCCATGATTTTGGAGAGGGAGTGGAAGGACCTGGTGTCAAATGGAAAGGAGAAGGCTGAAAAGAAGAAAGGAAAGACACCACCGGGCCAAGGAAGGTATGTGATACTATCAACAATGTAATTATATACTGATTACTCTTTCTTTTTACATAATCTAACGTATTTCAAACTTTTCATAGGTTTCCTAACACATCGAAGGAAACAAAGGAAAGACTAGAAAAACACGGGCAACACAAACTTGGCTCTGGTGGTTATATGAAATTAGCCGCAAGAATTGTAAGTATCAATAAATGAAATATTGCATCCAAATAATAAATTGCAAACAATTTTGGTTTTATCACACCATAGAAGCAAAATTCATGATCTTATGCAAAAATGCAGGGCTCTGAATTCAACAGAGTTCCCACAGAAGAGGAAATGAAGATTGCCTTCCAGCATGGCTATGAAGCCATGGTTGAACGCCTAAGAGTCTTGACTGAGCAAACAAAATATTCCACTGCATTTGACACAGGTAAATAAACTCAATAAATTTTATTTAAAATTGAATACTTGTGCAATCTATTCAATATTAATTTCCACCATAAAGTAATTATGTGCCTATTTGTTTTAAACATTCAAACAATGATAATACTGCACCTGACATTGGAATGCAACCTGGTGAGGGTGGAGCACTGGATGTATTCATGTGCTATACAAAATGCAGTATGGATTAATACAATTAAACATCTTTAATTGCAATTGCTGTATTAATTAATGTAACCTTTCGTGTTTCAACTTTAGAGCATGTAGAGCGTGATCAACATGTTGAGCATGATCAGGCTAGAGAAGATCAAGAAAATGATGTGGCCCCATTAGGTAAAGAGGACCACTCTAATATTCTTTTAAACATATTTAATTGCAATTGGTGTATTCATTAATGTAACCTTTTTTGTTTCAACTCCAGATCAAGATCTAGAGGATGTTCAACATGTTGAGCATGAGGCTATACGACAAGATCAAGAACATGATGTGGCCCCATCAGGTAAAGAGCACCACTCTAATGTTCTTTTAATTAATAAAATATTTGTAACAAATAACAAAACATACCAATTTAACATTTCTTTGTTATTGTAGTAGACCCCCCTTGAAGCATCCTCCATGTCGTGATCAGTACATGACTAGGCATACATTAAGATCACGAGTAGAGGGAAGAAAAAATGAAGGGGGGATAGATGATTTAGAAAATGATACTCCACTTCAGCTTTTTTTAGCTTCAAAATTAAAGAAATAAAAAAAAAGTGATTGTAATCATATTATGACAACCATATTTTTGATAATATGTAACAACTGAATGAATGAATGTTATATGTTAATGAATGAATGCTATAGATTATTAATGGATGAATGAATGAATGTTATATGTTATTAATGGATGAATGAATGATTAATGTTATATGATCGGGTATGGGGAATTGAGAGTGATGTGAGGGGGGAGGGAGGGGCCAAATGAGCTTCCACCGTCATGTTGTTGGCCCTGTTAAGTAGAGAATATTAAACTATTCACAAAACAAAGAGAAGCTCAATCCAACTACATGCAAGTATCTTTTTAATTCCTCTATCTTTCATCAATCTCTTTACTATTTGAACCTCGTACAAATGTTTTACATGAAGAACCCATTATTGTGAAATGTGCCTCTAGTTGAGTAAACTGAATCCATTCTCTACATCATAATTTCAAGTTGTTTCCATTCCAACATTCTTAGTTTAGTTTGTTTGTATGGATTTGTATAATACCACATTGTGTTGTGTGTGGATTTGGTTTCAAAGCTCTATTTTTTTTTTTTAGTGGTGACATAACTCTAAAATTTGACAATTTGTGCATAACAGGTTAGTGGAAAAATTGACAGCCCTGAAGGGTTTAGAGGCTCGATTGAGATAGATACATGGATGTTTGGATCTTGTTGTTGATGGGACGCTTCCACTTAACCATGAAATTTTGTACCATCTATAGGTATGCAAAAATTTCCCTACTTACCTTCATTCAACTTACTATCTTCCTCTCAAATTTATGCATTCCTGTGTCTTTTGAGAGGGTAACTCCATAAAGGTTTTGTCACAATTGAAGAATAATGCATTAGCTTATGTCCATCATGAAAATAACAAGGGTTATTATGGGTAAATTTTATAGGAAATGAGTAGATCCCAGAGTATGCTACATGCCTTCATACTACAACCTTGTTCATGATAGAAGATTCTTGTTTTGTGACATGGAAATAATACATTAAGTGATTGACTGACCAAGGATAGTGAAATATGTAGGAATAAGTGATTGAGAGTGAGTAGGGGAAGCTTCTTTAGATGATCAACTAGATGATCAAACCACCAAATTAGCACAACTCTCTCAAATACTCTTTAAGTGGACCTTTCCAATCCACTATTCCTTCAAGGAAAAGACCCAACTCACCTAGGGTTCTTGTAGTCTCACAACCAAGAGGGTTTGTAACCACTTAGATCATGTCAAATAGGACCAAACCAAAACTTAACACCCTAATTTTCACTTAGGAAACTCCATTTTCTCATCGCTCTAACCTTTACGTTTCTTTACCCTTTTAACCTTTGTAGCCCTCTCCGGTAGGATAGTCAGAATAAAATCCACATACAAGCCTATACCAAGCCCAAACCACTAAACTTAGACAGGTATTATATGCCCCTACAAGGCCTCAAAACCTTCCTTCATGATAGTGAATAGAAAAAGAGCAATGGACCAAAACAACGCTGCTCCAAGAGGCCTAATTGGTTGGCTACAATAGGACAGTTGACTATCTTGTGGATAGCCTTGTGTTGTGTGTACTTCTTCCTCCTATCTTTTCTTTTTTTCACTTCTAAATTCATTGCAACAATAAAAAATCATGGTTTAAATGTTCTAGTTCCTCTTCTAATTCCATTTAACTGCCATCAATGGAAAGCTAAGGTTCAACTAATACTAAAGAACAAGAGGTTATATAGAGTTACAATAGGGGTAGAAAAAAAATGTACAGATGAAAATGCTAAACTTGAGTGGTTCAACAAGGGTAATCAAGCTTTTGGATTCTTATTTTATATTGAAGCAACATAGGCCACCTTCTGACCTAAGTTCATAAATCATATTGATGAGTATATTGTCTTCCAATCTTTGGACCGTGAACAAATAAGTAGCATTGTGAGATTACAGGCATGTAGATCATTTATTTTTTTGAAAAACTTATCATTTGTAATTTACAAACAAAGGTAGAATTTTTTTTTGATTTGTTAATAAATAATTTATTTGTGACATATAATAACTGAAGATGCACATAAAATTGTATAAGATCCAAGTACTTTAGGGAATTCATAATAGGATATGCATCAAGGGGGTAACTCAAGTGCTTTTAATACACACTCTTTTTGTGTTTTATGCATTTTTTGTAATCTCTTTATGTGCTTCATAGAAATTAATTTTGGGATAGAAGCAATCAACTCCAATTCTTGTCATCCTCCATTTTTGTTTAGTTGCAAATATTTGGTTGCAGTGATTTGGTCAACAAACCTTGTTTGCTCCTTTGTTTGAATGCCATGTTACTGTGCATTAACTCCTGAATTATAACCATTAGGAAGCTTTATATCTCATTTGAGCATCTTTAGCTAGATCACAACATCAGTTATGTATTTTTCCTAGTATATCTTTTGTTATATGATGAAGAGAGAAAACTCACTGTTTTGTTGTTGTACAATGTGAAAGAACCCAAAAGTTTTCTATCCCAAAATTCCATCCTCTTACAAAAAAGAGAATATATAGCTTTTCAATCTGTTATTGATTTATAATTGATTCTTGAGGTCATATATTAGGGAAGTAAGCATTCCAATGGCCACTAAATAAATAGAACTTCCATGTAATGCTTTCCCACTTCGATTCCTTCTCAACCTTCTCTATAAATGCATACAGAGTTTCAAAATCTTTAGGTTTATCAACAAATTTTAGAGGGAATTTCTTCCCTAATGCCTTCTCAAATACAACCACCATTATTATTATCATTTGCAACCCTTGTGTAGTAACTTTGAAACTTGGTAATTTTATCGTTATTTTCTTTTGAAGTACACACATGCAAAATAGTTGCTTATGAACATAAGAGATAACAAAAGTAACCACATGCCAATTGCATAAAAAATGATGGGGAGAAGATAAACACCCAAAGTTATTGAAACATCATTAGCATATCCTACAATCATTGCATTCCAAGAGATGACATCTCTTTGAGCCATTTCATCAAATAGTTCATGTGCCTTATCTATACTTCCACATTTTGAAGACATGTCTACTAGAGCATTTCCAACTATAATATTTAACAAAACCCCCCCTTCCATTATGTTATGATGGATGTCCATACCCTGTTCCAAAGCTCCCATTTTGGCACAGGAAGGGAGGATGCTCACAAAGGTTGTCGAATTTGGCTTTACACTAGCCAATTATATTTTCTTTAAAATTTATAAAGCCTTTTGAACAAATCTATTTTGTGCATATCCTGCAATCATTGTAGTCCATGAGATGACATTTCTTTGAGGAATTCTATCAAATAGTTCACGCGCCTTGTCTATGCTTCGACATTTTGCATACATGTCTACTAGGGAAGTTGCAACTACAACTGATGAAAATCCTCTATCCTTTATGTTTTGATGGATGTCCATACCCTATTACAAAGCTCCCCTTTTGGCACAGGAAGGGAGGATGTTGGAAAAGGTTGTTGAATTTGGCTTTACAGTAGCCAATTGCATGTTTCTAGACTAGCATGTTTGCAAATGGAATAATTTTTTTATAAAAAAATTGCACAGTTTTGTTGAAATTTCGATGAACATGTCTGATGAAACTTCAAAAAATGACTGATAAACTTGTTGTACCTCTGAAGAAATTTCTGAAATTATGACATGCTCATTTCGTCACTATTTCCACGCTTTCCTGGTGGTGTTTTGATGCTCTGGCTGATTTTCCCCGCTTGTTTTCTAGCTAATGTTCGTCGATAAAGGGACACATGTTTCATCGAAAGTTTGATGAACACAAGAACACCTTTACCATGGTGACTACCGATGAAGTCACGTCATGAGTTTGACGTTTCAAGGTTTGTCGGAAAAGTGAAAAAAATGTTTCAATGAAAATTATTGCAGTGGTTCGTCGATGTTCCAATGATAGTTTGTCAAAATTTCAACAAATGTTCATTGAAAAATGAAGCTGAATACAATAGTGTCATCCTCAGGAGAATGGACAAGTTGAATTCACTAGCCAAGAATTGGAGAATATCTTGACAAAGACTGTTTCATTAAGGAAAATAGACTAGGCAGAGAGGTTAGATGAAGTATTATGGGCTTATAATACCACATGGAAAGCAACAACCAAATTTTCTCCATATGAACTTGTGTATGGGAAAACTGCAGTCATGCCTATTGAATTTGAATTAAGAACATTGAAAAAATCATTAGAAGCTAGAATTGATTTACCCGAGTCAGAGAAAAGTAGAATTTTATAGCTAAATAAACTGGATGAGATGAGAATAAAAGTTCTTCAGTTCACATAAAGATGATCTAGAAGCAAATGAAAGAATGGAATGATAAGCATATTGTGGCCAGACAATTCAAAGAAGGAGATTGGGAATTATTATTTAACTCTAGATCTCAAGATTTTAAGGGGAAATTTCATACAAGATGGTTAGGACCCTATGAGATAGATCAAGTATTTGAAAATGGAATTGTTCAATTAGTACTGAAATTGATGGAGAATGGAGAGTTATGCTAGTTAATGGTCATTGATTGAAAATATATCATAAACCAACAAAAAAGGAGGAATTTTATCAGATATGCAACACAGAATTAAACATTTTCTCATGGAAGATATTTCTTCCATGAGAGAAGATCTTTGAACCTTTGAAGAAGGCATGAATAAACAAGGTAAATTGAAAACCAACAAATGGTGGTTTACCTTGGGAAAAAAAAAGTAAATTGAAAACCAGCAAATGGTGGTTTGCTTTTGAAAAAAAATGATAAGATGACTGAAAAACAACAATGACAGTCTATTTGGGTAACTTCGAGTGGCTCCCAATAGCTCCAAAAAAATCCTGAACTACTGAAATCTCCTAAAGAATCCTGAACTCCTGAAAGCTCCTGAAGACTCCTAAGCTCTAAAAGACTTTTGATGGCTCCTGAAAGCTCCTGGGAGTCTCAAAGGCTTGGAATAAATAAAGGTGTGCACTTAATGTGAATATTATTCTTGAAATATTATTTTCTAAAGTAGTTAAAATAATGTAAAGTAGGTAAATATTTATGCGCTTAGAAACCTCAGCCATATTGTTATTAATAGTTATAATAAATTTATTTTAATCATTACAAAAAGTAGTGGTGAAGTTGATGTAAGTGTGATGTGACATTCAAATGACGTCCGTAATGACTATGGGTCATGTTGAGATTCGCTTGTCCTTTCAAAATATTTTTGAAATTAAAATGACATGTTTTAGAGGCACTGCCAACTTTGCAAATTGAATTGCAACTGCAAAATTCTTGCGTGCAAGGTGTCCGATGTAGTAAAGGAATTAAATGCAAAGAAATAATGACATGTCGTGTGATTTTTCAAAATTCCTGCTTCACAAAAAAGAAACGATCATTCTGGAAATTGTTTAACTCAATCTACCATTGTTGAGTCTGCCATTATTGATAGAAAAATATGCGAAACAAAAATGCGAAACCAGAGAATTTTAATCCTGATTCTGAGACTATGAGGTTGCTGAGAGAAGTAGGATGGTTGGATTTCATTATGAAGTATCAAGACTTTCAATAGGGAATTGTGGAAGAATTCATAAGGAATTTCCACATGAATGTCACAAGAGTTAGGGATGAGATCACTGAAGTTACTCCTAAAATCATAAGTGATATTTCAGGTATTCCTATTGAAGGGAAGCTGATTAACAAGGGCCTAGTAAAATTCAAGAGTTGGTGTCAACATTTCATCAAGAACCGAAAAGGAAGCCTGAGATTCTTTTGCATAAATGAGATCAATGGGGCATTGCTCGTAACAACTTGGAAGAGCCTTGGAGAACTGTTGTAATGTGGGTAACGAAATTCTTCACATGTGAGGGATAATACAACACAGTATTAGAGCTAGGAATGCAAAGAAATTTGAGGTATGGAAACACAAAACCTTCCACTAGAATAAATTTACTAGCATTTTTGTTTTCAAAAATTGCTTTAATGATTTCCTAGGTGAAATCTAGGGGAGGGTTATCTATAAAATATCATGTTTTAAATCATTTGATAATTAAACATCATTTCTTGAAAAATAATTTGGGAAATAAGGTTGGCTTGAATTTTTGTCCGCACCTATTGAAAAATAGAAAGGAAAACCCAAAAAGGGGCCCGTGACAAAAAGGGAAAAATTAGAAAAGGGAGAATCTTCTAAAGAAGAGTAGAAACAGGACAAAAGAAAGCTATAGGAATCCACTAGAGTGACCCGTAGTGCTTCCAAAAAGAGAAAACAAGAGTTGACAGAAGAAAACTGTAGTACAGTTGAAACTATTGTGTCTACTCCTGAGGAAACCTTTGTATCTGAAACCCCTGTCTTTGAAACCCATAAAGAGACTTTCAAAGTCAATAAAGAAATCTAAACACCAGTGCAATCCCCTAAAAAACCACACAGTCCTCTTGAAGGCCCAATACTATCTCTTGAAGAACCCCTATAACTGAGGTCCATGACTCTATTGAAGAGTTTGAAGCATAGTCAGAATAAAGGGAAGCCTTAGAAGAATTTGAGGATGAAGAGGCCGAAAGATCCCCTTCGCTTTCCTTGACTGTTGAGAGAAGAAAAGGAAAAGAGTCACTAATTGAAGAGAAAGAATTTGATAACATGCATAATGAAGAAGAAATAGAAGCAGAAGAATTGTTGAGGAAAATGAAAATTTCCAGGATTGAAGTTGAGTTAGAATAGGAAAGAAAGAACATGCAATTTCTTGAGAAAAAGTTAAAAAGAAAAGAGGAGAAATTACAATAATTTGTTAATAAAACTCAAGAAATGGAAAAAAAAATTGAACAAAAGGAAACAAGGTTAAAAGAATAGTTGAATAACACTGAGGAATCTTTACAACAGGATAATGCACAAGCATTGGAGAGTGTAGAGGAAATAATAAAATTGAAAGACGAGTTATAGTTGAAGGAAGAACAATTAAAACAACAATCCATTGGGTTTTATTCTTAGGAGGATTCTACTTCCTCAGCTCCACCAAATTATCTTGCTCTACCACCTATTCCATCAGTTATCCATTAGATGTTCCATAGAGATCTCAACTAGGATATCATTCTTTGACAACACTAAAATTGAAACATGAAAATAACTAGTTAAAAAGGAAAGTACAACAATTAGAGGAAGAAAAAGATGAAGAACAAAGAAGATTTGAACAAGTAATTGAGATATCCTCAGAATTGTTGTCAATGAGGAAGCCATAAGAGATGTATGCATTATTTATGAGAGAAAAATTTATGTAGTGAAAGCTAAATCAATTGGTTTTAAGAAGAAACATTGATTATGATTTATAATGACAATGATTTTCTGTAGGACTATTTCCACAACCATCCTAAAATTCAGAACCAAATGTGTGAATTCTTCTAGCATGGGTTTTTGATGGGGGATATTGATGATTCTTTATTAAATGTTTATGTTGGAGAATTGTAAATCAAGTCATTTGTCTCTTTGATGCAAAATCAAGTTGAATGGTCAAAGATAATTGAAAAATGCAAAGAAGCACAGAAGAGGTACAAATTTCCAATGAGACCAGAAATGCCTCATGCAAAGCAATATATTACAATGGTTAGATCAATAGTCAGGAAAAACAATATCAACCCTATCTACGTTTCCAATTTGTTGAATAGTTTATTAGCTTTGTAAAATGTTGAAGGAACACTTCCTTTGTGGGCACTAAATACATGTATGGAAAGATATTACACATCCCTAAATCACTAAGAAGGAGAGAACCTATAAGTCCAAATAACATCAGATGGAGCTTAACAAGGGTAAGACACGTAATCACTTTGATAGAGTAGCAAGAGGAATTTTGGATTGGTATGTGGTTCAGGATGTTGATCCTCATAATTCCTTCTCCAAAGCTCAACACATTTGATAATATTCTAGAAGAAGTCTTCAGATCTTGGTATGAGAAACTAAAGGAGAACAATGGATTTGCACTCAAAACTAAACTCACAATACAATACAAGGAATGAGTGTTTGACTGTGCAATATGGATGGAAGGAGTGAACAAAGAAAAGGAAACCACTTCATAATAGGTGGGGGGGAATGATGAGTGCCTCAAAAACAATTTTAAATAGTCATTTTATGGTTTAAAAGACTTGGTTATAATATTATTAATTAACATGACTGGTGGTAGACTATATGCTGATATATTTACTTGTTTTACTTTATGTTTGGCTAAATTAGTGAATATATTAGAGGTAATGCTTTGCATTGAATGCATTGCTTTTGTGGTGATAATGATGGATTAATTATGTAGTTTGAATCTTTTACTGTCATAATTGGTATCCTATTTTTGAGGATCTTATTTAGGGTATTTAAGACTGATGATTGATGACAGTTCAAATATAACGTTAAACTCCATGTTTAACTACATGAAGATAATCACACTCCTGATTGCTACAACTAGATGATGAATCACTGAAGTATCAAATCAGCTCCTCTTAGTTTGGGAACTTCTTGTCCCAGTATTGATTTGGCGTTTTCCCTTTGTCTATTTTCAATTCTATTTTAGTCTTTAGTTTAGATGCCTTGTATCTTGGTGGTTAATGCCATGTTTTGAATTCAATAAAGGATATAATTATAAATATCCATCTTGAGGTTTTAGGAAAGGAGTTAGATAATTATCCATTAGAATTTGTAATTGCTGCACTACTCTGTTCTGCATCCCTATTTGGGTCAATTTGAATGAAAATAAAAAAGTTATCTTGAATCACTATGTTAGAGGTCTCACTGGAGGAAGAGCAGAGCCCGCTCAACCAAAGGAAGTGACCTTGTGTGGTATTTCTCTTACTTTATTTTATTTCTATTCCATGGATATTGAATCTAGAATGTTAATTATGTTTGAATCATTTTCAGCAGTTGTGTTTAATCACTTTTAAGCTAAGTTCATCATGGTTAGAATGGTTTAGTATATTCATTATAAAGTTTATTGGGTTAATCAAGATTTATATTTTATTTGTAGAAATTAAATTTGACAATTATCTAATAGGTTTAATAGAAGTAATGATGAAAAATTATGGAAAGATGAAACTGAAACTTGTTTGGAATTTACTCATGGAAATTAGTATTTATGTTTTCTAGATTAATAATTATTTCCTTGCAATTTATTTCTATTTTTTAAATTAGCATTTATTTTTCTGGAAAATCTTAAAATAGATTTCTTTTGAAGTAAATTAGAATTAAATTTAAGTTTTGAATTCTAGATTAAGAATTAAATTAATTTTAATCTTTTTCCATGAATCGGTCTCAATCAAGTCAAGCGAAGTAAAAAATAAGTCAATGGAACTTTAAATTAGGAAATGAGATAGAATGAATCCTTAGGAATTAGTCGCTAAAGTTCAACTCCTAAGAGCTCCTGAAAGTTCCCGAAGGAGTTAAACCAAAACCAAAAGTCATTGTTTATAGTGCAAAACCCTCCAAAAATACATGAAAAACATCCTTATTGCATATAGCTTTGAGACACACCCGGTTCAATAATTAAATGACTAAATGATGAAAGTTGTGACATCAATGACCTTGCCCATTAGGGGCACCAAGTCCATTTTTGTGAATTTGGTCAAGTAAGGTTATATGTTACCTAGTTTTAGGTCTATTAAGTATTTTTTTGATACAAATAAGGTCATAATAGACAATTTGTAATGTAATTTGATTCTTCAGGGGTTTATTGCATGTAAATGTTGCAATTCTTGCAAAATGTTGTTAAATACAATATTGTAAAAGTGCAAAAATGCAGAATGTGGAAGTCCAAAATTCATATGCAGTTCAAAGGGTAGTTGGGTCAGTATTTTAGTTAGTTTTGGTGTGTAAAATTTTAAATTATCCTCAAAAATATTGAGGCATGGTTGGAATGTTGATTGGTGAAGTTGAAACAATAAAACACCATAGTTTTCTCTACGATTTTTGGTAATTTAATTGTACAGACCTCTATACAGTTCCATACAGGAAGATTAGGAGCTGAAATGCATGGTATCTTGCAAAGGCATGTGTTAGCTTTATTTTGGAATTGGTTTGAAGCAGTTGGTGAGCATTTTTCTTGGTACAGGTCTGTAACCCTATTTTAAGGTTTTATGGGCATTAAAAATGTATTAATCACCCATTCTAGTGGTAGAAATACTTATAACTTGGTGGAATGGGTGCTTTGGCATATGTTTAGATGTTCATGGGGTTTTATTGAGTATGTAAGACCATTTGGATGAATTTTAATGCTGCCCTAGTTATGTTTTCTTGAGTTTTGGCTTGAAAGGTGATTGCTAAGAGTGAGAGTTTGCATAAAATGCAATGATATAGGATTGGTGATGGTTTGGAGAGCATGTGTAGAAATATTATAATTTTATTCAAGTTTTGGAAAGGTAAGAAAAGGTGTGGAGTGTTTATTTCCACTAAACCCCTATGAAACCTAGCCTAGGTTGGCATAAACAAGGGTTTTGTGATTGGGGGAGTTTGTAAGCTTTCCTTTGGTAAAATTTGTTGAATCAGTCTATTTGGGGTATGCAGAGAACACTTGAATAGGAATTTATGGTTGAGAAGGTGTTTAGTGTGCACTTTCTTTGCAAAGCAGGCCTAATTGGCTTAAGGGGACAACGTGCCAATCAATTTTAAGAGGTGATGTTCCAAAACAAGTATATGAGAAAATTGGATATGTCAGAGTAGAGGATAATGGGTGTCTAGAATGATGAAAGGTTTGTTGGTTTGAAGAGTCTCCTGAAAGATATGCCCATATTTCTTTTTTTGACATGCTATAAGGAGATTAAGAAGGAATTGTGAAAAGTTGCCGAGTTAGGGTTTTAAGGGTAGAAAGATTGGTTGAGCTTGATCAAATTGTGATTGTTTGAAGGTTTTCCTCTATTCTATGCATTAGATTAACTAGTGGTTTTTAATTAGATGTGCTTCTTCAAATTAATCCATTTTATTCATCATGTTATTATTTTACTCATATTACTAAGGTAGTTACTACAATATGCATTTTAATTTAGTTGGAACAATTTATTTATATGCTTATATAATATTCATATATATATATATATATAAATGCAAACTAAAATCCCATTGACATTTTATTTGATTATTCATCCCCGTAGTTTTGGTTGATTCAATTACTTTTAAATTGTTAAGTTTAGGTCCAAGTGTCTCCGAGAAAATTTTGATAAAAGTAAGCTTAGTGTGAGATCAATTGTTGATGGTAAATTTTGCATAATGTAAAAGTATAAAGAATGTTAAAATTAAGTGAAGGTAAAATATTAGGGATAGGTTATTTAATTTAAAATATTCTGATTAAATGTTAAATGATTTAGATTACCCTCTATTAATTAATTTGTAAGTGAATGTTGATTACTTTATAGTTAAATCTAATAGTTGATTGATAGAATTGCGATGTGAAACAATTAATTAGAATATTGTTATTATAATATTTCATCAAAGTTGTAATTTTAATATTAGGGTTTCACATTATCTAGCTCAGTAGAGATGATTGTTTCATTGATGATAGAGTTACCTTTAAATATAGTTATTTGTAGTAAATAATCTCTTAATTCAAGTAAGTGGATGTGTTAAAAAGTGAATGATAAGAAGTTGACATAATGCTCTAATTTCAGGAATGTCTTCATGTTTATAATGTGATGATTAAATTCTTGTATTAGATAATGTGTCTTGTTTAAGTGTTTATGAAGTTGTTCAAGTTGGGTGTCATCTGTGTAAGTTTATTCAAGCTTTCGTGCCTTTGGGAAGTGTGTTTAGTATGTTGGTTTCTAAAGGCCTAGGAGGGTGGATATTTGTATGTATAGTCCTTATGATTGTCTAACCTTGGAAGTGGTTTGGCTATATTGTTCATCATGTGTATGGTGTGAAATGTAAATCCTAAGAGTGTTGCCCTCCTATCTATGTATGGATTCATGAGATTTTGTGATAATATTCTATTGTTTAGGGTATGCATATGTGTATTGTGGGAAATGCAAAGCCTAAGTGTTGTACTACCTATTCATGATGATTGAATTGTGACTATGGGTTGGGACATGGGTTCATGTTGTTCTGACTGGTATTCATTTGATTATGATAAGTGTGCAAGATGGTCAATTCCTTGCTCTGTGGTTGGATTCATGTGATTGTGATAAGTGTGTAAGATGGTTAATTTCTTGCTTGATGTGTAGGATTTACTAGTTTCAAGTAGGGGGAGTGGTTCTCAATGGGAGCCGTAACCCAAAGTGGTGCCAAGGACAACCCATTGGAGGGTTTCTTAATCCAATGATAACATTAATAATGAATTAGGGTGATGGGTAGAATTCACACTAATCAAGATAAGGTATGCATCACTCATAGATCAAGTGCTCATTTAGGATTGAGATGAGATGGGAAGGCATGGAATGGCAAGACCAATTGCCTTTTCCTCATGAAAGGTACGTTGGTTTCACATGAGTTTGTATGGGGGTCAGGGATCATGAGAGGCTTTCAGGATAACCCAAGATAAGGGTTAGGGCTTAGGAAGATCAACTAGGATAACCCATATCAAGCTATGTGATGAAACTCCTCCCTATAACAGTTTAGCATTCTCTAGTTGTATTTCCTCTTTGATGTTTGAGAGCCTCTAGAAGTGAAGTAAGTGTTGTAAGTGATGTTGGTGTTGTTAGCAGTGTTATGTTAGCTTGTTGCTTTCCTGACTGTCTGTTGGATGTGGGACCTTGTGTTATCTCCTACCATGGGGGGTGGACCTAAGGGTTCCACATGGTTGGGAGGTTGGTGCTTTTTCTCCTCTAGGTATTCTTGCTAATTTTTTTTGTGCATGGAGATTGTTCCTTGTGTTTTGGACTCTAGTTCCTATTCTAGCTCGAGAAGGAAACCTTTCATGTAATTGTATATTGGATAGTATTTCAGTTTTATATTTTACTATAACCTTATGTAATATTCCCACATGTACTACGGGAAGCGTTGTTGTAACTATTGTAATGATGTAATAGTTATTGATGAATTTTGCTTCTAATGAGTACCGTAAAGTAATGCATCATACATTTATTAGTTACCTAGAAAATGATCTTATAATGTTGATTATGAGTTGTTACATTATGGAAGTGAGTAATATAGGATAATTTAATTGGTGCTTAAAATGAACCTTGCATGTTATATCGTTCTTGTATCTTTTATGTGGATGAAATGTTTCTAGTGATCTTGATTTATGAGTAGCGTAGTTGAGGAACCTTAGAGGACCTAGGATTAGATTATCATGTTATGTTATGTATTCTAAATTTATATGTTAAAAATAAATGGTCTATTATTTTGGCCTTGTTTAGTGTTATCCTCTAGGTCCTTCCTTGGCAGGGGTGTTACAGATCCATTTGAAGTATTATATGGAAGAAAGTGTTGAACTCCTATAATATGGGATAAGCTAGAAGATATGATTACCCTTAGTTTGGAAATGTTATAAAAAATGGAAGAGAAGATCAAGTTGATAAAAAAAAAATTAGTGGAAGCAAATGATACATAAAAAGTGAAATTGATACCAAGCATACACCAAGACAATTCTTAGTTGGAGAAAAAGTTCTTTTGAGGGTCAAACTTCAAAAAAGTTTCATAAAGTTTGAAAAGTAATCCAAACTAGCCCCTTGATTTGTGGGACCCTTCCAAGATCTTAAATTTGTTGGGATATAGTGTTGTCCACCATTGCATAAATTAATTTATCATAATATTGTAATTAAATAATTATTTAGTTGTGAAGCACCTTATGGTGGTGTGGTTAATCACACTAGGTAATTATTTGGGGTCCACTTGATGTTGTATTCTAGCATTGTATTATTATTTAATGTGCGGGAGACATTTGATAATAATTTAATATTGGGGAAATATTAAATAATGTGATGTTTTAGTACCAAATATTAAATAAGGGGTTAGTGGTTTTTTATTCACATGGTTTTATGGTTCATGGTTTCCCCTTACCACTAGTTGTATTTTGTGTGAGCTTGTGTCTATAAAAAAAACACATGTGTAGTGGTTTAGGTTGGCTAAGTGGTTTGACTATCATTATTGAGTCTTCTTGAGAGTGTATTTGTGAAGCATGTCATGTGATGTGTGGATTCATGCTTGGACACATGGAATGCATTGGAGCTCGCTTGATGCTTCATAAGTGTTCTGATCTAGAGGATCTTCACCAAAAATTGAAGTTTCTCATTTATCTTCAGAAATGGAATCATTAGAAAGTGGTTGAAATTCTAACTCCAACACAACTTGAATGGAGTCAAATGGAGCTACGGAGTCCAAGATATGCTTGGTCAAACCTTGGTCAACTTTGGAGCCAGGTCAAAGAAAAAAGGTCAAAAATTGATGTTGTCAAAAGTGGTCAAGATTGGCATCAATGTAAAGATCTCATTGCAAGCTTTCTGACAACATTCGTTTCATGGAAAACGGAGTCTGTTCGCATGAGATATGAGTAGTCAAAGTAGGGTTGACTTTTTTGACATTAGCATGGTATGGTCAGCATCTAGTCATCATCATCAGCCAATCACATGTTGACATGTGGCAAAATCTAGACAAATAAAAAATAATAATAATAAAAATGTACCTAATCCTAAGCCTTAAAAGAAGGCTAAAGTAAGCCTTAAAAGAAGGCTAAAGTAAGCCTTAGAAGGGTAAAATAAGCCTCAAAATAAGGAAAAAAAACCCACACCTACCTCCCATGTGCATGCTTACTCGGGGAAAATTTTAAGGAGCAAAAGGTGGGCTTTACTTGGTAAAACAAGTAAAACAAAAAAAACTAAAATATTCCCCTTAAAAATAACTACTAAATTAATGGGTGTTAAGTAATAATTAATAAGACAAAATTTAAAACAAAGTCCTCTAAAAGGATGAAACAAACAAACTCCCGTAAAAAATATAATCCCGGATATGACAAAAATTAAGGGGCTTAGGGATTTTATATATTTTTAAAAAATAATGTAAAACGAGAGATTTGAAGATTTTTGTGTAAATAAGGGGGATTTTTAAGTTGTATTTGTAAAAATGGAGAGATAAGGTTTTTTGTAAAATCAATTGGTTAGTAACCAAATTGATTAAATTTTCAATATACAAAGGGGGGTTTAGAGGCTTGAGGATTCATTGGGAATTATTGAGGTGTTGGAGACTTAGATCATTTTGGAGAGATAATTTTGCTATTCTTGTATGTCGAGAGAATGTTGGAATTCTGTCGTGCTTGAAGGGAAGATCTTGAAAACTATTGTATTGCCAAATTTTTGAAGATTTCAATCAGATCGGTCTACTCTTTGGAGAGGGGCCCGGAGACGTAGTCGTTCTTACAATGAATTCCGTTATCAATTTGCTCTCTCTTTCTCGTCTCATTCTGAATTCTGATTTTGTTCAATTAATTATGTGTAGTTGATTTCATTTTTGTAATTTGGAGTTTTGAAGCTGTAATTAGTTTGCATTCTTAAAGAAATCGTCTTAGATCCTAAATCAGATCAAATTGGTATCAGAGCTGTATTTTGACTAGTATTGCAGATTCAAATGCTTACATGCTCCCAACTTCAACAAGGCAAAGGCAAACTTGAAGAGTATAATCAAGAGATTGGAAGACAAAAAGCTCATTCACGAACACAGATGTCAGATCCAAACAATGGACAAAGTTCAGAGCTTGGTGAGAAGGAATTTCATAAGGCTTTTCTCGACATGAAGGCCATGGTTGAAGTCTTATTCCAGGAGAGGCAAGAAAGGGTGCAGAGACATGAAGCTCATGCAGGCAAAGGATAGAAATCAAGAGATGATATCGAGCCTCTAAAGATACCTCCCTCTTCTCCTTCTTCTCCCTCTTCTTCGTCTTCTCCTTCTTCTCCTTCTTCTACTCATTCTATGCCTTTTAATCCTTTTAAGGGTGCACATAAGCTCAAAATTAAGTTGGATGTAAAATTTGACTTGTAACCAAAGTATTGTAGTAAATTAAATTCCGAAAAACTAGATGACTGGATTCAGCAAGTTGAAGTCTATTGTAGAGTCCAAAATCTTGTAGATGATGCTGATAGGATCCAACTTGCTACTCTCCGGTTAGGGGGTACAACTCTAACTTGGTGGGAGAGTAGGACTAGGGAAAAAATCTCCCAACATGGTAAAGTAAACTTGTCCTAGATAAAATTTGTAAGTGCTCTTAAAAAAAAATTCTATCCCTTAGGCTACATGCAACAGTTAATGATGAACTAGCAAATGTTTAGGCAAGGGAAAGGTCATTCCATTCAGGAGTACACTCATGAATTTCATAAAAAGGGCTATTGCATTAGATGTTCCTTTGTACACCCAGGATACTTTGTTGAAGTACATAGGAGGTCTTCATTCCTACCTTAGACATTCAATTTTAGTTTTGAATCCCAATAACCTTGACTAAGTTTGTGTCCAAGCTACCCACTTAGAGTCTAGAGGTAAGGGATCATTCATTGATAAGTTTGATAAAAAACCATCTAAGTCTAAGGGAAAGTCTAAGGGTAAAGATAAAGAAAAAGATAAAGGAAAAGGAAAGAAGACAACTATGGTGAAGAAAGAGGGTGAAAAGCCCACATGCTCACACTGTAAGAAAGAGGGGCATGATGAATCGAGGTGCTGGAAATTGCATCTAGAGGCAAGGCCGAAAAGATTTGGAGGCAATAAAGGAAAACAAAAGACTACTGCTGCTATCATTCAACAAGATCTTGGATCTGATTCCAGAGATGAGACAAAGATCATTGCTGCCGAGATCCAAGGTAAAGGGAAAGGTGTAATTCTCTCTTCTGATGCAAGTATTTCTATTGCAAGTAAAGGATCCACTCCTAAAGTTGATAAGCAGTAGAATGAACTGTTTCACATTCGTGTGGTAACTAAACATACAAAGATTGATACACTATTTGATTTGGGCTCTCAAGTCAACTTGATTTTTGAAGAGGTTGTTAAGAAATTGAATCTAACTACTATTCCTCATCTTAAGCCCTATCCACTTGGATGGGTATGTAATGATGCACAGTTACAGGTGACAAAACAGTGCAAATTGAGTTTTTCCATCACTGCTAATTTCATTGATGAAGTAGAAGTAGATGTTCTACCTCTGGATATTTGTGGGATTGTGTTAGGGAGTCCTTATCTATATGATAGAAAGGAAATATTTTATAGGGGGGAGAACAAGTGTCATCTTTTCAAAGATGGGGTAGACTATATTGTACATGCACACAAGGTCAAGACTAATCTCACACTAGTTAGTGCCGATAGACTAATCTCACACTAGTTAATGCTGGTCAAATGAAAAGGTTAGTCAGCTCAAGTAAGAACTTTGTGCTAATGCTTGTAAAATCCAAAGAAGAAGATATCTCTAAGGAATTTAAGGGGTGTGACCCAAAACATAAGGTTGAAATGGTCAAAATTGTTTCGGCTTATGATGACTTGTTTCAGGAACCAAAGGGGTTGCCACCCAAGAGGGAAATACAACATGAAATCCAGTTGCAGCAGGATGTGCCATTTCCTAACATTGGCTTGTATGGTTCTGGTTCTCCAATTGTACTGGTTCCAAAGAAAGATGGATCTTAGAGAATGTGCATTGACTACCGTGCCATGAACAAAATAACGGTAAAAAATAGGTATCCTCTTGCAAGAATTGATGATTTACTTGATTAGTTAAAACATGTAGTTTACTTCACAAAATTAGATTTGCGAAGTGGTTATCATCAAATTAGAATTGCAGAAGATGACATTTGGAAAACTGCTTTCAAGACAAAACAGGGACTTTATGAATAGTTTGTTATGCCCTTCAGGCTTTGTAATGCACCTACCACGTTCATGAGAGTCATGAACGATGTCTTTCATCCTTTCATTGATGATTTTGTCATTGTCTATCTAGATGATATTCTTATATATAGCAAGTCTTGGAATTATCATGTAAGTCATGTAAAGAAAATTTTTGATGTGTTGAGAAACGAAAAACTCTATGTAAAGATGTCTAAGTGTGAATTTGTAAAGACATCTCTAGTGTACTTAGGCTATGTCGTAGGGAATGGTCTATTGAAAGTAGACCCTATGAAGGTCAAAGCTATTGTAAACTGGCCTAAGCCAAGTATTGTAACAGAAGTCAGAAGTTTCTTAGGTGCAGTCCAGTACTAGAGAAAGTTCATTGCAAACTTCTCCTACATTGCATCACCATTGCACACATTGACAGGTATGAAGACAACTTTTCAGTGGGGAGGTCCACAGCAGAAGGCCTTCAACACTTTGAAGGAAAATTTAAGCACTGCACGAGTTCTAGCTTTACCAGATCTACATCATCCATTTGAGATCGAGATTGATGCAAGCAGGTTTGCCATAGGAGTTGTTCTTATGCAAGGAGGTAAACCAATCTGCTATCACTCTGAGACTTTTTTAGGTGCAGTTATTAACTATCCTACTTATGATAAGGAACTTTATGCATTAGTTCAGAGTGTTAAAAAATGGAAACATTACATAATGGGGAAAGAAACTGTAATCCACACTGATCACCAGCCACTATAATGCTTGCACTCACAGTCTAAACCGTAGCAAAGTAGGCATTTTAGATGTATGGGATTTTTACAATAGTTTCACTTAGTAATTAAGTACAAGAAAGGTACCCATAACAAAGTAGCAGATATGCTTTCTAGGCATCCCATTATGAATGCATTGATTATCCTTAAAGGTAGTTCCATGGTGCATGAAATTTTTCAGGAACAATATGATAATGATGAAAACTTTAAGGATATTTATTCAGCTTTAATTGTAGGCAAACAGATAGAAGAGAAATATTATTATGTGTAGGATAAAATTTTGTATCATTTGGGCAAGTTATGTGTTTTGAAAGATGAACAAGCAAATATAATTCGTGAAGCTCACACCTCTTTGATTGTAGGAAATTTTTGGGTAAGTAAAATAGTTACTCAATTGTAGAAATATTGTTATTGGCCTAAAATACAGGAAACTGCCACCAAATACATCAAGGGTTGTATTATGTGTGCAACTAGTAAACCAAGTAACAAAAAATTAGGGTTGTACACACCACTACTTGTTCCATCCCATCCATGGGAAAGTGTGTCTATGGATTTTGTTGGGGGTTTACCTATGTCTAGGAAGGGTCATGACTATATTTATGTAGTAGTTGATCGGTTCAACAAGATGTGTATCTTAATGCCATGTAAAAAGCAAGTCACTGCTAAGCTGAGAGCTCAAATGTACTTCCAATTTGTATGGGTTCATTTTGGGTTACCTACTTCTATTATATCGGATCAAGATTCTCAATTCCTAGGGGAATTTTGGTCAGCTTTGTGGGGACTCATGGACACCAGACTGAAGAAGAGTACAACCTTCCATCCACAGAATGATGGACAGATAGAGGTAGTAAACAGGACAGTTGTGCATCTACTCAGAGGCTAGTACAACAAGCATCCCAAATTGTGAGATGAGAGTCTTCATTATGTGCAACATGCTTACAACCATGCAACACACCCTTCTACAAAGAGGTCTCTCTTTGAGACTTCTTTTGGATATGTGCATAAGACTCCGATGGATTTTTATTTTGGGAAAGATGAATTTGAAGATGGATGCCATGATTCAGAGAAGGCTTTGAAGTTCATCCAGAAAGTCCAAGCCATCCATCAGGCAGTGGAAGCACAGTTGGAAAAGAGCCAAGCCAAATACAAGGCTCAACATGATAAACATCACACTGATAATCATTTTCAAGTCAGTGACCATGTTTGGTTACACATCAGCAAGGAAAGAATGTAAGGCAAAGGAAGGAAGCTCAAGCCAATTTGGTATGGTCCCTTTGAGATCTTGGAAAAGATTGGAACCAATGCCTTCTGCCTCAATCTTCCTCTATACATGCAGATCTATTTAGTTGTAAATGTTGAGAACTTGAAGTTGTATGAACCTCTGATGATATTGGACAAGGAGATTGATATTCAAGTACCATCAATGGATGATCTTTCAGTAGAGTACATTTCAGAATTTCCTGAAGATGTCATCCTAGATAGGAAAACCAAGAGTTCATGAAGAGGAGCAGTTGAATACCTTAGAGTGGGATTGAAGGGGATGAATCCAAGCAAGGCAAAATGGATGGAGATTGGTAAAGTGAGGGAACTTTACCCTCACTTATTTTCTGAGTAACCAACTTTCAGAGGTCCAAAAGCTCTCTAGTGGGGAGGACTGATCCAAAGGATCTTCACCAAAAAATGAAGTTTCTCATTTATCTTCAGAAATGGCATCATTAGAAAGTGGTAGAAATTTTGACTCCAATGCAACTTTAATGGAGTCAAACAGAGCTACGAAGTCCAAGATACGCTCGGTCAACCCTTGGTCAACTTTGGAACTAGGTCAAAGAAAAAAAGGTCAAAATTTGATGTTGTCAAAAGTGGTCAAGATTGGTGTCAATGCGAAGATCTCATCGCAAGCTTTCTAACAACGTTCATTTCATGGAAAACGAAGTCTGTTTGCACAAGATATGAGCAGCCAAAGTTGGGTTGACTTTGTTGACATCAACATGGTGTAGTCGGCATGGTACGGTCAACATCCAGTCATCATCATTAGCCAATCACATGTTGACATGTGGCAAAATCTAGACAAATAAAAATAATAATAATAAAAAATGTACCTAATCCTAAGCCTTAAAACAAGGCTAAAATAAGCCTCAAAATAAGGAAAAAAAAACTCACACCTACCTCCCATGTGCATGCTTACTTGGGGAAAATTTTAAGGAGGAAAAGGTGGGCTTTACTTGGTAAAGCAAGTAAAACAAAAAACTAAAATATTCCTCTTAAAAATAACCACTAAATTAATGGGTGGTAAGTAATAATTAGTAAGCCCAAATTTAAAACAAAGTCCTCTAAAAGGATGAAACAAACAAATTCCCATAAACAATATAATCTTTGATATGACAAAAATTAAGGGGCTTAGGGATTTTATATATTTTTTAAAAATAATGTAAAACGAGAGATTTGAAGATTTTTGTGTAAATAAGGGGGATTTTTAAGTTTTATTTATAAAAATGGAGAGATAAGGTTGTTTTGTAAAATCAATTGGTTAGTAACCAAATTGATTAAATTTTCAATATAAAAAGGGGGGTTTAAAGGCTTGAGGATTCATTGGGAATTATTCAGGTGTTGGAGACTTAGAGCATTTTGGAGAGATAATTTTGTTGTTCCTGTACGTTAGGAGAATGCTGGAATTTTTTCATGCTTGAAGGGAAGAGCTTGCAAACTCTTGTAATGCCAAATTTTTGAAGATTTCAATCAGACCAGTCTACTCTTTAGAGAGGGGCCCGGAGACATAGTCGTTCTTATGAAAAACTTCGTTATCAATTTGTTTGTGTTCTCTCTCTTTCTTGTCTCATTCTGAATTCTGATTTTGTTCAGTTAATTATGTGTAGTTGATTTCATTTTTTATAATTTGGAGTTTTGAGCTATAATTAGTTTGCATTCTTAAAGCAATCGTCTTAGACCCTAAATCAGATCATGTTCATTGTAACTCTTTTATTTGCTTCATGTGTCATGCCCGCATTTTATACTCTAAACAACCTAAAAATCTAAAACATATATGCAAAATTAGTAAAGTTGTTTTAGATTTTTAGGTTGTTTAGAGTATAAAATGCGGGCATGACACATGAAGCAAATAAAAGAGTTAAAATCATTAACAACACATTTCACTACTTATAGCTATAGTCAATGATCACACTAGTTAGAAGCAAACAGAGAAATGATTTACTATTTTTAGCAGTAGAGTCTACTTACATTGGGTCGGCTTAACGTACCTCTTACATTCCATTATGTCAAAATTTCTTCATTCCAAATACCTATATCGTCAATGTAAATTAGATCTCTTAAATTTAGATTAAGAAATCATCGCTAGTTTAATCAAGATCTAAACCATTTACACTAAACTCTAGTTTCCATTATTATCAATACAAATAATTCTTAAAGTAGATAAATCTTCTTTTTTAAAGTAGATCTCTTAAATGTAAATTAAGACATCAATCTTTAGTTTAATCAAGATGTAAATCATTTACACTAAACTCTAGTTCCATTATTATTAAGCCTCCTTGATTTTATCAATACAAATAACTCCTAATGGGTCCTAAATAATTCTTTATGTCTATCTTATCAGTAATCTAGAACCACTTAAACAACTAACGCTTAAAACTTAATAACCCAATGATAAAACACATTATGCACTACTAACTTGATTACTAATGTACATGAATATATTCAAGGATGAATCGTAGTAGCATCCACATTATGATAAGACTATTTGAAATACATTATTGTAAGGAACCTTTGTAAGTTAAAATCAATTCAATAATATAATTTTTAAGGAATCGAAACTAAAAAAGAAAACTTTATTAATTCAAGGAAATGACACCTACAACATCAATGGTCTTCTTTGAGCTAATCATATTAATCAAGAATGTTAAACTTATAAATAATTAATGAATTAAAGTTAACATTTAAGCTTCCTAGAGTAATACTCTAGTTATGGGATCATGTTCGGTAAAACCATAAATATTTAAGAGACTATTCCCAACATACTCCTTTTGTTTTAATTAATTAATGAGTCCTTAGGTGATGGTAACTTTTCACATACCACTCATCAATATACATAACATTAGTTCCCTTGAGAAAATATGAGTATACCTACGTGGGATGCATAACTTTGTTGGGATACAAATATGTAGCTTTATTTATGTCTTGCTATATCCTTCTAACACATTAATAAACTATCCCCTAGAAAGAACGTCGTGTACTCAACCATTATGAATGTTCTCAATTTTGACTTATAGGTTGAACATCCCTCTAGCCGATCTTACTTCACTTGGACTCAATACACAAAGATTCTACCCCATAATTAAAGGAATATTCATTTGTATGAGGTACAAGCAAGCCTTACAGTATTTCTCATTTACAATTCTGGATATTAACTATGATTATTCTCATAGTTCAAGAAGAATATATAACAGGGGTATTTCATGCCCACAACTTCGATAAAACATAATAGAAAACTAGTTAGTAGTTCAGAAAGTTTGAAACGTGTCTCCCCTCAAAGCGAGAGCAGTTACATTTAATAGTTATGGCATTGTTTTAAAAGAAGTGGAAAGTGTTTTAGTTTTATTTCAAAGGAAGAAGGTATATTGCTATATGGTATTTTGCTGATAAATCTATCACAATTATATGAACAAAGAGTTGGCATTATTCCTCACTGTCGATGAGTTTATTGATGAATGTTAAGCATCTAAAGGGATTGCTTATTCCAATTGAAAGTTCTTATATTTTCGTAGGTTTCTCACTTGAATTGAGGCAGAGCGGAGCTCCATCATTATCGTTAGTTCCCATTCTCTCTCTCAGCATAAGGAGAGATTTCCACAAAATTGAATTCAAGGGATATGTAGCATGCAGCTGAGTAAACAATTCTTAGTACAATGAGAAAATAACTCTTATCTTCCTTGAGAATACAATTCATTAAACAGATAATCCATCTACCACGACATAGGAAATAAAAACGTGCTTATGGGCAGTCCTTTTTTTCTAAATGTGGTCTCAAAGCATAGACTAGGCGTGTGAACTTTTTGACAGGCTGCCTCAAAGAATTTGATCTCATAGAATGAAAAGGATAGCAGAATATGTGCAGAATGGATTTGTTGAAAAGAGTTTAGAAACTTTCAAGCAAACTCAATTGGCAGGTGTAAATCTAAATTCCACAACCCTTCCCAGCATCGACGCTGCCTGCGCCAAAATGGGAGCTTTGGATTAGGGTAAAAAAAATGAGGGAAGCATAGACAAGGCACGTGTTCTATTTGACAAAATACTGCAAGAAAGATGGTCTCATGAAATGCAGTAATTGCAGGTTATCGGCATATGGTGGCGAAAACCAAATTCTACAACCTCTCCCAGCATCCTTCCAACTTATTCATAAATGGGGTTTGGGAACAGGGCATGTGCAGTCATTAAGGCATGAAGATTGCTAGTGCCCGAGTAGACATGCACGCATGATGTGGAGACATAGACAGGGCGCACGAACTATTTGGGACAATGCAACTGGTAGTGAAGAAAAAACATGTTATACCTGGAAAACAGTAACAAATAAACACAGAACCAATGCCCTTATTTAACAGACGACAACAACACTGTTTTCTTTTTCTTTCTAAAAGAAAAGAAGAGACGAACACAACCAATTAAGAATGGTCTAGCGGTGGACAAGTTTCAGAACACACAAACCATTGAACACATGGCCAGTAGCTTACCTCAAAATTTTGCATAAATTGTGTCTTGCTGACAGCACGCCTCGAGTTCTGTCGTCAGAAGATTTTGCCTTATTTGGAGTCGTTAGCATTGAATACATGGCTTTTAGGGGAACGAGTTTCCTGAGACCGTCATGTTGGTCATGGCAACCAGATTCACATTCTATGCAGCCCAGTCGACCAGGCTTCTTTTCTTGAAGTGTTTCTTTTTTAAAATAACCCGCACCAAGCCCTCTGAGTATCCCTGTGGAGTTACATGTGTTGGCTAGAAAAATGATCCAGGAAGTTTTTTTTTCCAGATGGAGAACATACAGGGTAGGAACGATGTCAAGAAGTTTCCATATGGAGAGCATGAAGGCTAGTCAATTATCCACACATCACTAAAGTTGAAGATAATATTATTGTTTACATCTTTGAGGATATATATAGAGTAAGATACTAATGGGCATCACATTAAGTAATGAAAACTATCAATAAGTAAGTAACTCTATATTTTATATTAGCAATCAATCTCTCGTGTCAATAACCACACAAGAACCATGCACACATGATTAATAATCTAATCCAAAATAAAATAAAGATGGATATATCAACTACAAAGTTATTACATTATTCTTGCCCGCAAACAGTAAAATCATGTGTATAATAGTTTTTTTATACATGTGAGTGATTACCATAGTTTCTCTCTTTATTTTATGCTTTCATTATGATGCTTTAAATTTTCTCTCCCACTATACTTCTCACCACTAGATTTGTGTTTCCAGTACATGTAAACATAGTTACACTAATCCATAGAATAAATCATATTGAAAATGATCAAATACATCATTATTTACTTCCTAAGTAAAAATAAGAATTTTTCCTCATTAAATCCCTTTATAGTAACAAATTAATGAATTAATCAATAGTTATTTAGTCATCACATCATATTATCAAGTATGAATTCTTTTAATTAAATACTAGAAATAATAAAATCAAATATATTTTTCTTTTTTGAATGTGAAATGAATTGATATTGAAATTACTTGCATCATTACAAAAAGCATAGGAAGAAGTAGATATTTTATTTTTAATCTTACATTTAAAATTTCATGAGTAGATACCTTAAAAAAAATATATCAAGTGACTAGCCATTCTTAGGTCTTTGATGTATGGTGTTATATAAATTTTATAATTAGAATTAGAATTTTGATTACATTTTTCTTTCAATTCCAAAATGAATATATCAATGTTGTCATGAAGTAGGTGTAGCTCTCTACTAAAGAGGATGGTAGGAATTTGGATATAATTATGTTGCTAAATCCCCTTTGAGGGAGATAAGGGAAGAGAGGGTAATGTAGAAATAATGTTCCTAGAAATTGTATTTCAAGGGTTTAAGAATACAATTCTAGAAGATTACAAGGATTGAGACGTAGAAATAAAATATCAAAGAATATACAAGCCCTTCACTTATAATTGAAAACATAGATTGTTCTTATGTCAAGGAAGGTAAATTTACTCTAAATGATTTGGCCTTTCATGATTGAATTTATAGCTAAGTTCAATTTAAGTAACCAACGTCGTTAATATTGAAATTAATTTATTTCAGCTATAATATATTTTAGCTCTAATAAGATTTGATATGTTAGGAGACATACTAAAGTAGGAAATTTCATTTCTCTTTTAGACATGGAGAGACATATATGTGTTGATACAATATTTTCAAATCTCAGATATCATTGTGATGATATAGTTAAAAAGAAAGAATGTCCTTTATAAGTTATAAAAAAAAATATTTTATTTTTATGAACATAGCTTTCTCGAATAAAAGGACT
The DNA here is from genome assembly GCA_007258455.2 of Sequoia sempervirens. NCBI lineage: Eukaryota > Viridiplantae > Streptophyta > Pinopsida > Cupressales > Cupressaceae > Sequoia > Sequoia sempervirens. The sequence goes on along the minus strand of VDFB02343763.1, from coordinate 8,837 downwards.
TTATATATGTAAACTAAACACATTTCTTTATTGACAAAGATTATAGTATGAATAGTTTCTAATTGTAATGCCCATCTATAGGTTGGGCCTCACATCTTGGATAATTAATATGATGGAGTATGGATGCTTTTGGAGGCTAAGTTTTTCCCTCTTAAGGGTTTTCCCAGGGTATATCTTATGTCATCTTTAATGGGTATGTTGTCTATTCTCTTACATGTGGATTCTAATCACTTATTTACATTTTTATCTCTTTTGGGTTATGTGGAATTTTTCATTAAATGACTGCAAGTTTCCTTACAAGTGGTATCAGAGCTTTCATTGTTGAAGATTTTTTATTATAACCCTAGGTTGAAAAAATGTTGGTTAAGTTTGAATCTATGCAATGCACAAGAGAATGAAATACATGGAAACATATAAGGGTTTTGTAGGTTGTTTATTGTAGATCTAAGGGTTTTGGGTTTGTTGTTAGGATGGGTTGTTTGTAGATTTGGGGTGTGGAAAAAATAGAGTTTCTTGGTTATGCATTCAAATGGGGGTTTTGTGGGAGAAATTTTACAAATGATCTCCTAGGACAAAATGGACCTCATGGTTAGATTCAAGTTGGCCGAGAGACAAATTTTTATATATAACTCGACCTATTTTGGAGAAGTTGAAAAACTACAATTTTTTTTTTTTGTAAAAACCCCATTTTTGTAGTCATACAGTTCTCAATATAATATTCAAAGAATACAAAATAAAAAAATATTATCTCTCATTAGTAAAATTCTTCGAAAATGAAAATAATTAAAAGTTAAAATAAAAAATAAAAGGGGTCGAAAAATTTGAATTAAAACTTTTTAATAATTTTTTTTTGAAAAAATAGTGGGGTGTTCAGCCCCCTTGTACTCGCTCTTGTAGGTTTGCCAACAATAGTATTGTTAGGCACTGTCAGTGATAGTTTTGTTATTTGGCAGTGGAATTCTACTAGTATGGTTGTCGATAGGGGTGCTAGGCCTTTCCCCTTTAAAAACTACCGATGCCTTTTTTTAAGGCTCTTAAATTTTTTTTAAAAAATATTAAATGCAATTTATTTAATAAAAATTCACTAATGGATTTTAGAAAAAGCTGATGCATTTTTTTCAATGCCAAATAAAATTTAATTAAATTTAATAAAATTTTTAGGTTTGCCACCCAAGGAGCAGTGCTACTAGGTGAAGCACCGCTCAACCACCTAATTTTTTTTCCCTCAGGTGCAAACTACACTTTTTCTTCCGAGGGGCATAACTTTTACCCAAATTGTCCATTTTTTCTCTTCTTGGACTCATTGGAAAGCTGACTTAGAGCTCTACATTGTGGTGCTAGATATTTTTCTAAATTTTGAATTTTTGATAGTGTTTTTCTTTCTGAAATTTAGGTGTTCTATTTGAGTTTCAAGAGGTGATATTAGGTGCATATAGAGTTAGATTTTGGACTTCGAATAGTCAATGGAAAGTATGTTCAGAACACTACACAATGGATCATGTTGGTAGTTGTTTTGACATGATTTATTTGTTGAGATTCTATCCTAAGCTATTTTTGGGTTTTTTTGACTATGGTGATACTATGAGCTTATGGATTGTTCGATCTAGGAGGTTTGATGTTGGATTCATTGTGTGCTCAATTGCACATATTATATTACACTCTTTTTGACATGGTTATTAGTTTGGTTGGATTTTTATACTTACTTGTTACACCTATGACTTGGATGTGGGTTGTCTATGCTCATAGATATTCTAATGTTGATGCATTTTTAGTTTTGGTGGCTTGGTCTAGTCACTTGGTTTGTTGGTTTTAATGTCATGTTTAGGAGGTGAGATGGTATTACTAAGTAGAGTCATGATGAGACACCTATGTAGTTGACTATGTTATGTAGAGATGTGGACATGATTGGGTTGAGTTGTTGGTACATTTGGTGGTGATCATGGTGTCATGGATTTTTTTTATGCTTTAGAGACTTTGGCATGTCATAATGGTTTATGAAGGTTCATTGTTGGTGGTGTATTGGATCTTGATTCACGTTGTGGTAGTGTATCTTCTTGGTATGAGGATTATGGTTTACTTTTCCTTTTGTATTGAGGGGCTTATTTTGCATTTGAGTTCTTTGATTATTTGAGGGAACTCTTGGTTGATCTTCATTAGGAGATTATTATCATGATGTCATGATAAATTGTTACATTAATTGGTTATATACTTTCAATGGGAGCATTTAACATTGATATTGGTTTCACTTGTATGTTTTTGAAAAGGAAAAAATAGGTTTTACAGAGACCTGAAACCACAAAGTTTAAACATACAAAGATAGAGCAAAAAGAGTCCAAACAAACAGATAGCTGTCTCAAAAAGGAAACGACAGCAAAAAAGAGACAACAAGGTCCAAAAAAGGAGTGCCAAAAAGCTAGAGATGAACACAACAGTACTACTACAATATGTTCATAAGCTCCTTAGCTTCCTTTTCACTTGTATGTTACTGATATTGTAGTTGAGTGTTTGTAAACCTAGATGATCTTCATAGAGAGTATAGTAGTCATGATGCCATGTGTAGGTCATATCACAATTCAGTGGGAGTTGTTGACAATGACGTGGATGCATCATTGGTATGATTATCTTCATGTGGTTGGGGATATGTTTTCTTGGTATGGAGTGTTTTCTATTATGTCATGGTTTACTCTTGATACCGGTTTAGATTTTGGCATGGTACTTGTTCTCTTGAGACTAGGATTTTTATATATGTTATGGTGCATGTGATCTCTTATGAGGAGATGGTTAGATCATGGATGTCATGTTTATGTTCCTAATTCATGATTGGAGCTTTGACATTGATCGTGTGTGATTGTCTTTGTATTGGGTACATTGATCATTTTCTTAATTACTTCATGATGGTGCTATGTTGCATTTGGAGTTTGGCATGGATTGATTGGTTACAAGTACTCATGGATACTTGGAGACCTAGGTGATGGTTTTAATTATCTTGTTATTAGAGACATTTGCTTGAGACAGTTACTCCTTAGAGGTTTTACTAGGAAGACCAGGGAGCTTTCACCTAGATATGGACATGGGTTCATTATGGATTGATAGAGGAGATTATTCTTGGAGTGAGTCATGATGGCTTGGTTATCTTGGAGGAGCATTATCATTCCCCAATCTTGGTCCACTCATTAGCTTATGATTTGAAAGGTATTTTCCCATTATATATTTCAGATTTGTTATGTTTCGTGCCTTGATTCTAATGGGATTGAGTTTTTTCATGGTGACTAATTATGGACACTCATTTTAGGATTGATTTAGCATGAGTTTATATGCTTTACCTTTCATAGATATGGATCTTGAGCTATGGATAGTTAGTTCTCGAGGATTCATTATGAGGGATGTTATGGCATGATTATATCCTTGTGCATTTGAGTTTATGATATCATTCTTTGATGAGGATTGTTAGGAGATGGTTTATAGGTTGATTTCTAATTATGGGGATGGTTAGTTTGAGTTTGATCTTCTTGATTAGAGAGGCTTCCATCCATGTTGGCATTGTTGCATTGATTCATATGTTGTACTTGATCTATGAGATATGGTGTTATGGATGTTGTTAAGGCTTTCCATTTGGGTTTGTTTAGGAGATCATACTTGATACATTAGTACACTTTTCAGGTGTTGGTAGGAGGACATGTTATGGTTTACAGGTTTCTCTCTTCATGGTTTCTTCCTATATGCTTATTTGGAGAGGATGGTGGAAACATGTTGTGAGAGATTAGGTAGCTTCTTGGGTTGCATGTATTGATCATTATTATTGCTCTTGGTACTTCATGCTTTCATTTACTTATCACACCTTGATGTATAGTGTTGATTGGTAGCCTTGCTATGCTTTGAAATTACCTATATAGTGGGAGTTCTTCAATATGCATGTAATTAATTGACATGTTTGGTGTAGGGAGCTTGTGATTGTAGTTCATAGGTTGCATATGTTCTTGGCATGGGTTTACTGATGTATTGATACCTAAGCGGTATGGATGGTTGGTTGTATTAGCATGTGTTGTAGATGCTATTTCTGACCATGTGATTTTTTTAGTTGGAAACAACTTGGTTAGAGCCTTTTATATCACTTGGATTTGATGCTTGTGCTCATGGATTGGTGCATCTTCACCTTGGCATGTTCCTTTTCTTCTATATGTAGCATGCTGGAGGAGGAGAGGAGTTCTTTCTTGAGATAGTGGTCACTTTGTTCTTATTGTAGGTATCTTGTTGGGCAAGAGCTTACTAGAGATTCATGTGGTTTCATGGATGGATATGATGATGTGTTTCATGTATTGATCCCTTATGCAATGTATATAACAAGTGGGAGAATTTTGGGATATGGTGTTGTACACCATTGCATAAATTGATTTATCATAATAAATTGTAATTAAATAATTATTTTGTTGTGATGTACCTTGGTTGTGTGGTTAATCACACTAGGTAATTATTTGGGATCCACTTGGTGTTGTATTGTAACATTGTATTATTATTTAATGTTTTGGAGACATGTGATAATAATTTAATATTGGGAAAATATTAAATAAGGTGATTTCTTAGTACCCAATATTAATAAGGGGTTAGTGGTTTTATATTCACATGGTTTTGTGGTACATGCTTTTACCTTATCACTAGTTTTATTTTGTGTGATCTTATGTCTATACAAGCAAACACATGTGTAGTGGTTTAGGTAGGTAGAGTCGTTTGGCAATCATTATTGATTTTTCTTGAGAGTGCATTTGTGAAGCATGGCATGGGATGTATGGATTAATACTTGGACACATGGGAATACATTGGAGGGCTTGATGCTTCAGAAGTGTTCATTGTAACCCTTGTATTTTCTTCCTGGCTAATTAATATGATGGAGTATGGATGCTTTTGGAGGCTATGCTTTTCCCTCTTGAGGGTTTTCCTAGGCTATAGCTTGTGTAATCTTTAATGGGTATGTTGTCTATTCTCTTGCATGTGGATTCTGATCACTTATTTGCATTGTTATCTCTTTTGGGTTATGTGGAAATTGTCATTAGATGGCTACAAGTTTCCTTACAAAAGTGATTAAGCTAGTTGCTTATAGAATCACTTGACCTCTAGCTCTTTCTCAAATGCATAAGGTTTTTCATGTTTCTTATCTAAAGAAGTATACAATTGGTTTTAATCATATACTTGACTAAAATGTAGTATTTAAGTACAAGATCCAAGATTGGTAACAATCGAGCCTCTTAAGATGCTCAAAGTACTACAATAGAAAGAGATTACCCTATGCAAGGTCCAATGAGACCAATACATCGATGATAGTGCCACTTGGGAAGATTACAATGAGTTTTATCAAAAGTTTCCTCATTTTTTTACCACCTTCAATAGTTAAGAGAAAACTTTTTTATTTTCTTGTTATGATACACTAAATCATTTAGGACAATGATCCTTAAGGGGGGATATGTCACAACCCAAATTTTTCCTTGTAGTTACTTTTATCTTTTATGTTAAATATGTGTTTAACTAGGCATGATTGAATTATTTTACTTCAATTGATGTTTAGATAAAATCATAATGTAATATAAATGTTTTCATTAAAGGATTAGGGAGTTGTGATGATTATTACTATTGATTAATGATTATAATATCATGGATATTAAAAAACTAACCATTAATATGGATTTCTAAGTTTAATGTAGGAATAAATTTTCCCTCCCAGATGGAGAGGGAAAGCATAACTAGAGATAAGTGTATAGAAATTGTGAACAAATAGGTAATTTCCATCTTGAGTCAAACACACACTCACATAGGTCTTGTTGGAAATGATGCATTGCAAAGATGAAGGTTATTGGAATTTTTCCATTGATGATTTTGTTCGACAACATGAGCATGGTATTTACATTTGACATGATCTAGTGTTGTCATTGGTATCAACATTGTTGTGATCACTCTAGCATGATTTGGAAGTATTCTTGAAGTTAGTTGTACAAAATAAGTTGGTACAAAAAGTATAGTTACACAAAAATTTGGCTAAGTGTTCCTTTTGATAACATACTAGTTCAGTGCATTAGTTTTTAGATTTTCACTTCACCGTACAGTGAGAAACCACTTTATGATTCTAATAGTCTTTTTAATGGGAATTAGATACGCCCTTGGATGTCAATTTAAGGGGAATTTAAAGTAATATCGAGCTTTGAGTCACACATTTTGTAACACCCCATCGCACAAACCCCAAAGGAACAACTAAAAAATGCAACAATTTTTTTATTAAAAACATAAGGAATGTAATTTAAATTTTCCAACATAACTAATGTTCCAATTTGCACATCAAAGTCCCTTGGGGTACACGAGGTGACATTACCAAACTAGCCCATAACAAAATTAATAGATGAAACATTAAATTACCAACTATGCAACCATTCATTCACATATCATCACTTAAAACATTCGTTAACGATAACCAAAATGATAAGCATAATCCATATAAAACCATACATGCAAATACAATAAATTAATCATGATGATATTAAGTACATATTTCCAGAAATACAACATTAACAGTATTTACAAATGGTAGTTCAAGAATCATTTACATGGTATAATAATACATTACATAAGTCTGATAGTATATCTCAATGAATACATATACAAAATTACATTATAAGACTTCCCAACGCATGTGGGAGTGATACATCAATACATAGAATGCATCTGAAGTACAAATATACATTCGGTAACATATGAATCCTGGATCAAACTGCATCAGCAAAGCTTTGCACTGAATGGTACAACTACATCATAAGGGGACCCAATGAGGTGCGTAGCATGTTCCACCCAACCATCCCTATGCTGGGAGTAAAGAAGGAAGGATCCCTGACCAAGCACATCCAAACAGTAAGGAAAAACTACACTCTAGACATGAAAAACAAGAGACCATAAAAGAAATATAATATCAAAATATTACTCACAAAACATAACAAAAAATCACCAAAACAAAACAATAGACCACTTCAAAAGGATTTCAATAAAACAACTCAAAGGGAATGCTAGAGGAGAGTGTCATCGCATGGCCTTACATGGATTATCTAGACAACCTATTACAAGTTGCCGCCTCCATCTATGGTTATCCTGACTTCCTATCTTAAGGCACCGCTCCATAGGGTAACTTATGTGAAACCATTAACCTCTCGTGAAGACAAGGCAATGATCATGCCAACCACAACCTTCTTGGCCCACCTTTAGTCTATGAAAGCCCTAATAGGTAGACGAGGCATCCATAATTATCTTATTAATGTTTTACTACCCACCCCCTAATTAATTAATTAGGTTATCACTTATTACTCTAACTCTAACGTGGGTTATCTTGACAACCCCTTTATTGTTGGCGCCTACGTAAACCTACTCTCCCTTGAACCCAAAACATAAAATCCAATACCAAGGGATTGTACCAACAAGAACACTAAACCACAAATGGAACACCCATAAGGAAAAACCATCTCGCCAACATCATCTAAAATAATATCCATAAAAATGGTACAACCCATGTGTAGACTCAAGTCACAACTATATCCAAAAATAGGGACAAATATCAATTTAATAGATCAAATATAAAACATCATTTCCCCACCTCTAGAAGTCGCTAATAAGTAACTTAAGCTCATATAGAAGGATAAACTAACTTAAGGGATTTCCCACAATACAAAATCCCAATTAAGAGAAAACCACAATTGATTCAACGAATAATCTTGAGAGTACACAATTATGTAAACAATGCCATAAAACACATTTCTATACACAAAAATGTCACCAAGACATAAATAAATTAATTTACTCGAGAATATTCAACTTAACTTAAATCACATAGTTTATTTCTAATTTACTCGATTAAACTATAACATTGCAAATTTATTTAATTATCCAACTATTCCATGATCACAACATTTATAACCATCTATATACATATATACGTATATATATATATATATATATAATGCATTTAAATCATATAATAAAAATGCCTTTATGCATCACTATTATTGATAGCATCATATATATATCATAGAAAAACAATGTAAATAAAGTCGAATTACAACAAAACCTATGTAGGAAAACAAAGCACAGTATGTGGTACTGCATACCTCCTTGCTAGGAGGCCGCAACCCCCACACAACTGCGTCCAATAGCCTTGACTACTGTGCAGAACCTTAGCTATTGTACACAGCTTGTGGTGGTTGTGTACAACCCACCATGGGGTTAGGGGTGTTACGACGGCTGTCGACCACTCCCCCCCATAATATATATATATATATAATTTTTTTTATATATTTTATGTGTTGGTTTGGTACTTGGTTTGTGATGGTGATTAGTTCACCGACTTCGTTGGGTTTGGATTCATAGTTTGGTTGGTTTATTGCACTTGACAATACTTATGATGTTTGATGATACATTATGTGGTGGTTATATTGTTTGGTTATGCTATGGGTTTCTTTAATATTATATGTGGTGATGTTGTGATTCTATGTTGTTATAGTTTTTGATGTATTTGCTAGTGAGTTTTGGTGAAAGGACAAAGTAGCATCACTCTCTTGCAAGCACCCTACTACCCCATGATTACCTTTCATGGCATTTCTACAATGGAGATCTACATGCTACTTGACGTTTGTTTGTATGCAGGAATTGTAGGAACAAAGTCTCGACTCCACCTGCTTTGGTAGGATAGGCCGAGCATTAAATTAACCCAATGACTATGATGTTGAAAAAGGGATTTGATAAGGAAGTGTCCTTGTCCCAAGTCTATCACCTCATTGTGAGTCTTTTAATGTTGTGGTCTTGACCTTGTCTTT
>VDFB02343762.1:0-32369 GCA_007258455.2 Sequoia sempervirens | reverse complement strand
CTAGGGTTTTGATTTCTAAGTTTTAAATGTGTCAATTTAGGTTTAGTTTTTATGGTTTTCGATTTATAATTTAACGTTCTTTGTTTCATTGATGTTTTTGGTTTTTTAAATGCAATTTAAAAACTATAAAATATTGATAAAAAACAAACTAAACAAACTAAAACTAAATACCAATTAAAAAACAAAAATGCAAGATATAAAGAAAAAAATGAAAAATTCAACCAACCTGGAGGTCGCTGAGGTCGGTTGTGTCGATGGGAGGAAGTGGCAGTGAAAATTTTCTTCAATCAGGCCCTTTGAAACACGTACGCGATCTCGTCTCCTCTTCTCTGGCATGGATAAAAGTTGGAGTTAAAATGAATAGACAGTTGCTAATTTTAAAAAATAAATACATCTAAGAAATGTGTACATTTTTTGAAACAGGTACGCATTTGCAGCTCACGTACCTGAAGCGGAACGCATACGTGTTCAGATTTAGGCTCAGGTACCCAATCCATAACACGTATAGGTTTCGTGCGAATTTTTTTATTTTGGACCAAACTTCCTCTCTTCGTGTACCCAACTTCTTGATTTTACCCATATATATATACTTAATAATATTTTAATACCCTTATAAAAACACTCAGGCTCTCATATCCATCAATCGACACATATACATGAAGTGTATATATACATATATACACCTTAGTCCAATCGATATTCCCATGCATATGGGTAATCTTTCCATGATCATGCGTAGGTACGTCTACCTACGTATACTCATGTACATATTCACTCATATGTATGAGTTTATCATAGACACATACATATATATATATACATTTTATGCATATATCTCATCGACATAATAATAAACACACAATGAAGGACCTCCACTCAGCATCAAGAATTAATCACATTCCTCAATCCAAACATTCATAAAATAAGATTGTAAATCAATATAAACATTCAAAACTAAAAGCCCGTATATATATATATATATATATATATATATATATATATATATATACATATATATATACATTTTATGCATATATCTCATCGACATAATAATAAACACACAATGAAGGACCTCCACTCAGCATCAAGAATTAATCACATTCCTCAATCCAAACATTCATAAAATAAGATTGTAAATCAATATAAACATTCAAAACTAAACTGAAGATCACTTACCATCTACCCAAATTGACTTGAATCAACTAAGACCAACTAGGGTGTGTTTGTGTGAATTCTCAGTAAGGCTAAATTAAAGGTTAATAGACCAAGTTCTTCTCTTGAGTGATACTTCCCCTCTCTTCTGAAGGTTTGAACCTATTCCTGCATCTAGCTTAGTACATCATAATAATAGTTAGTCGAATCAATACATTCATATGCATTACATATATTTCACATACAAAATCATTATAAAACATTAAATTGAAACAAACATTTATTCATCATATTTCCATTACAATTCATATATAAAACACATTCACATAAATTAAAGCAATTTACCAAACAAGTTAATAGTAAATAGGTAATAACACACGGGGTGTAACATATTTCCCCCCTTGTGAATCATTGTCCCCAACAATTTTTATGTATCAAATATGATCATAACATAAGAACAACATCAAAAAACATAACATCACAAAACATAATTGTTTTCAAGAGTTTTTAAAATCTAGCAAGGATTGTGGAAACTTTTGCTTCATTTTATCATAGTCTTCCCATGTGGTAGAATATTTTGCATACTGATCTCATGGGACCTTGCATTATAGAACCTCTTTGTTACAAAAGTGGAGCTTACATGTTGTGAAAACCCTGAGAGGCTCGATATTTACCACGCCTGGGTCATGTACTTGTAAAGAATTCCAATCAATAACATGGTTATCGCCTCATATATACTTCTTAAGATATGAGACATGAAAGATGTTATGCATCCTAGCAAGAGCTAGTGGCAAGGAAATCCTATACGCAACAAGGTTGATTTCCTCAAGAACCTCAAAAGGACCAACATAGCACAGAGCTAGTTTAGATGACTTTCAAAACTTGATAGAACTCTTGTGAGGTTTAACTCTCAACAAAACCTTATCCCCATTACAAAATTCCTGGGTACCCATTTAGAATCAACATAACTTTTCTTCCTATTATTAGCTTCTGCTAACCTCTATTGATAATTCCAACTTGTTCCTCCATTTCCAATAACATCTATGGCCCAAGGGTTATCTTATCTTCTAGCTTATCCCAACTTTTAGGTGTTCAACACTTCCTGCCATACAATGCTTCAAACAGAGCCATCTTGATCACAAAATGATAGGAGTTATTATATGTAAAATCTACTAGAGGTAGGTAATCCTCCCATTTCTATTGTTTATCCATGCAATACATCATTACTAGGTCCTATAATACTTGGTTCAACCTTTCAATTTGTCCATTAGTTTTCAAATGATAAGAAAAACTCTTGTTTAGTTGAGTTCCAAGTGAAGAAAACAAGGTTTTCCAAAACCTAGATTTCACGTGAGCATCCCTATTAGAAATTATCTTTTCAAGAATACCATGCAATCTAAATATCTCTTGAATAAAATTTCACGCTATTATAGGAGCTCCATTAGTTAGATTCCCTATTATGAAGTGAGCTACCTTTGTAAGCTCATCAACCACTACTAGAATGGCATTGTGCTTCTTCCTCAACATTGGGACACCTTGCACAAAATCCATACTAATAACTTTCCACTTGCTTTCTAGAAATTTGTGTGGATACAAAAGACCTATAGGATGATGATGCTTTGCCTTCACTCTTTGGCACTCTAAGAAACTAGCTAAAAATATTACTGCATCCCCTTTCATTCCCTTCTAGAAATATAATGGCTTTACATCGGCCAACATCTTGGTTATAGTAGGATGTCTTGAATATAGTGCATTGTGAACTTCTTTCCATACCATGCTCCTTAATTCCCTAATGTTAGGTACACAAATCCTTCCCTTAAACCTCAATAAAACATTAGGTTCAAAGTGATATCCTTTGTACCTTTGATCTTGTAGATTGTCTGCGAGTGCTTTCTTGACTTGTTCATAGAACTCATCACCCTTATATTCTTGCAACACTTGACCCTTGCAGTCATTTTGGATTGATATCATCGAGGAGATATGCCTCCTACAACTTAGGGCAACGACAACTTGATTCTCCTTCCGCTTGAGATAAATGATGTTGAAATCATAATCAAATATCAATTCCAACCATCTCCTTTGTTGTAAATTTAGATTAGGTTGAGCAAAAAAATACTTTAGACCATAATGATTAGTCTTCATTTCAAATGGTTTTCCCAATAGATAATGTCTCCACATAAGTAATGCATGGACAACTGTTGCTAACTCCAAACCATGTGAAGCATAATTTTGTTCACAGGGATTCAACTTCCTTGACTCATAAGCTATTATTCACCCTTCTTGCATCACCCAAACCTTATCCTAAAGCATCCGTAATAACTAAAAAGTTACCATTTGGATCTAGTACCTTTAGTATCAGTGCTATGGTCAACCTTTCCTTGAGTTGGTCAAATGCTGCTTGACATTTCTCAGACCACTCAAAATTATTCCACTTCATTTGTAATGACATGATGGGAAAACCTATTCTTGAAAAGTTTGCTACAAACTTACGGTAATACCCAGCCAAACCCATAAAACTTTTGACTTTTGGCACATTCTTAGGCACTGACCACTCTAGCATTGATTTTATCTTTGCTAGATCAACTGAATTCCCATCAGCCAAAATTACATGACCCAAATACTATACTTCCTTTTTGACGAAGGTACACTTCAAGATTTTTTTGTATAGCTTATGCTCTCTCAATCATTGGAGAACAATCTCTAGATGCTTGAGATGTTGCTTGAAGTAGATTAAGATGTCATCCAAGAAGACTAACACAAACCTATCCAAACAGTCCCTAAATACATTGTTCATTAGGTTCATGAATGTTTCTAGTGCATTCGTTAGCCCAAATGGTAGGACTGTGAACTTGTAATGACCGTATCTAGTTCTGGAAGCTTCTTTGAAAATTTCTTTGTCCTTGGTTCTTAGTTGATGATATCCTGAAGGTAGATCAATCTTCAAAAACACTGCTACTCCTGTAATAAAAAAGATCATTGATACATGGCAACAGATATTTATTATTTATCATTTCTTTGTTAAGCAACTGATAATCAATACATAAGCATAGTGTACCATCTTTCTTCTTCACAAAGATTACTAGCACTCCCTAGAACACAGGGTCTTATCAATTCTTTAGACAACAACTCTTCTAGTTGTGCCTTTAACTCCATTAATTTAGTTGTGGTCATCCTATAAGGTATTTTTGATATAGGTTTAGACCCTGGTACTATGTCGATGGAGAAGTCAAATATCCTCTTAGGAGGTAATCCAGGTAATTCTTCTAGAAGTACATCCACAAATTTCTATAAAATTGGATATTTCTCCATATCCATTTTTCCAAATTCCAACACCTCACCCTCTTCAACATCTTGGGAGTCTTGAGGTCCATAATATACTACATCATCTTGAGAAATGAATTCCTTGCATTCCTCAAGTTTCTCCATTTTTAATGCAAAGAGTTGACAACCTTTCTTCTTTGCTCTATGTATCTGTACAATAGATATCTGATGTAACTTAACCCCTCTAGGTGTTCCTTGTAATGACACCTAGTTACCTATATCATCTAAGAATTCAACTATTTTTTTATGATAATATACTTTATCCCTGTGTTTCCATAGCCAATTCATCCCTAAGATGGCATCATAAGATCCTAAGGGAGCTATGTACAGATTCACTTCCATAGAGAAACTTAGAAGTTCAACCCTTGCTTCGAATAGACATTGACTTCAACTCTTGTTTGGTTTGCATATTCAACAACCCAAGACTTCTCCACATAACCATATTTTCTAGACATTTGACTAGCTATTCTAGGAGAAATAAATTTTTTTGTGGCACTAGTATCTATTAAAATTGAAATGGGAATTCTAGAAAAATTGCTTGAGACTTCTACTGCAGTAATTTGGTACTTCGCTTGCCAATTATCCACTATAGCATGAAGCTTTTTCTGATATGCAACTCTTTGAGGTGGAAGAGAGTTACCATGTGGTTGTGACCCTGATGGTTTTCATGGAAAATTATTCGCATAATGATCCCCACCACATGTATAACACCCTTTCACTAGTCCCCTCCTTTTCACAAATCTTCCAAAATTACATTCATTTCCACCAACATTGCTATTAAAGTTGTTTAAATTGTTATTGTTTCCCATTTGATCTCTCCTTGGTTTATTCCAATTATTTTGGGGTACCTTGTCCCCTTGCTTTTGAATTTTTTTCCCTTCACTAGGCTTCCTTGGAGCTTGATTGGTCTGCGTCCATCCAAACTTATTTTTATTTCTCTCTCAGTAGTTTGAGATATACTTAAGCCTTTGTTCCTGCTTAATTTCCTTCTTGTACACCAAGTCCATGGTATTTGGACCATGCACATCTACCTCACCACCTATTTGCACATTAAGACCCATGATAAACTTCCTTATACGAAATTGCTCATCCTTCTGGTATATAGGTACATACTTCAAGAGTCAAGTGGACTTCTCCCAATACTCGTTCACTGAGGATTCACCTTGCCTTACGTTATGGAAGTCAATGAGCTTTTGGTGATAGAAGATTTCTAGGGAAACCATTGCTTTCAAAAAATCTCCACAAATTCGCTCCAAGTGAGACTTAAGGAACTAAGCCCAAGTTCCATTTTCTTATTCATCCACCAGTTGGATGCTTCACCCACCAACTAAAATTCTCCCCAAATGGATTTAGACCTCATAGTAATTTCTGATTTCAAAATACTTCTCCATCTCCATAAGCCATGCTTTTTCCGCATCACCAATAGTACTACCTTCAAATTTTGGTGGTGTAATTTTTCTCATGTCACGAGATAACTCAATTTCCAAATGCTTCCTTTTGGCTCCCTCAGACTGAGATTGTGAATTATCATTCTCATGATCACTAGATTGAGTGTGATCGTGGGAATTCTCCCCTTATTCTTTGTTGTTGGGAACTTCTTCATTATTTGAGACTTCTTGTTTCTATCTTTCCTCTCCCCTAACTTCCTACTCAAGGTTTCCTATTCTTTCTCTAGTCTCATCCATGATAGCTAGATTGTGATCCAACTTAGCTTCGGGATTTTCAGTACCTTGACCTACTTCTTGACTTCCCCCATAATTAGTTCTTGTCCTAACCATCTTTTCCCAAGAATTATTCTACCTGGAGGTTTCATTTTAATTATATCTATGAAGGTTTTCTCAATGTTAACAACATTCAAAAGATCTATCATTCACATAAGAAATTTTATAAAAGACCTCATTCACAATTTTTTCAAAATGTATGTTTTCCTTATAATCAATGAAGATTTCAATTTCCTTAATTTTACATAGAATGACTATTTAGATAGTCTAAGGGAGAGTATCCCTCAGATTCACTTTTTGATACATAATTTCATGGGGTATAACCCTCAGAGTTTTGCTCATATACATCATCAAAATGGAAATAAACCTCTAATATATCCTTAGCCACATAGTTTCAAGGCACATAACCCTATAATTTTCCACTTGTGGCTATTACAATAAATTCCACTAAGGAAAGAACACAAGGATCCCTAAATACCATGACTGGACTAACACTACATTCCAAGGGCATATCCCTAGAAGGTGATAAGGAGTCTGACTTGGATGGGGAGACATAAGGTAAGAAGTTGAAGTTGGTAGCCTCTTTCATCCTTCTCTTCTCTTGACTAATTTGGAAAAGGTCATGACTAAAAGTCTCAGTATCGCTTAGCCAAATGTCATTGTCATAATTGGTTCCCTCAATGGTTCGAACAATGGCTTCTCTTTCTTTATTTTCCCGCATGTAGCGCTCATTTTCAATTACTAACTTCCTTGCAGTCATTTTTAGATGCACCATCTTGGCACAAGAATTTCCAAACATTAGACTCATATATAATGTTGGATTGGAAACATAGCGAGCACATAGGTTCCATAGCTGAACCTGGTAGCTCTGATACCACGTGTAGCATTCCCATTGCTCTATTCAGTAATTTTCTATGTTTTTAACCATAAGTGAATAGTTTATGCATCTAACATTATGAGAAAATAATTTTTTTCTTTTCTTTTCAATAGTAAATGCACCATTTGAAATCATAATGTTTCCAAACATTGCCATTGCATAATCAAAAAATATTTTCAATAATATAAGTATGATTTCACTTTACATAAATATATTCAAGATAACCTTTCACATTTACAATTTCCATATAGATGGTCACAAGAATACATACATAGCTTCAACAAGCTTACATGAACTAGAAATACCAATGGTCCAGAATGTCCTCCCAAATCTTGATTTCCAACTACATGAGGAGAAGCATCACTCAAGCGCTTTTCTACCAACCATGGAATTACTGCAGGGCCCCACACATCTACCAAAACTTGGTAATATGGCCCTCCCTTCAATGAAGAGATTGGTTTGGAAACCTCATCCTTCATATAGCCTTTCCTGAGCAGAGTGATGTGTCCTACATATCTAAAGCTTACCATAAATTCTACTTCTATATCTATGATATTCCCAACCTAGTTATATGTACTTGGATCACAATGAATTGATAGTGTAGATAGTGGCTACCTACACTACTTTGGCCAAATATTCATCACCCATTACTTGGAGTGAGGGTCATCTATATTCACCACAATAATTTCTCAATTTATATTTGACCATCAGTATTCTATTCTAAGGTTATCCCCTTTCCTATGGATTATCCTAATCCCCAGAATAGCCTTCCCATTAACTCACATTAAACTGACATTGCTACTAAGTATCTCAAAAAAACTCTATCTTATGCTACACACTTGGAGCATTGTCATTCTACGTATAGTATAAATAGTATACAATCATAAAACCCAATATAGTATAAATATTTACATAAGCATAAACAGACTGGTTTCACAATACAAGAAACAACCAAGAGACATGCAAGCATATCCAAGCATCATAACAAACATAAAAGACAATATTTCCAAACATAGAAATGTAATAAACAATCTTTCCAACATAATAAAAATGGGGTAGAAATCAACATGCCTGTTTAAAGCTCCAATCAATTATTCCTCTCTTCTAGCTTAATGGCTCAATCTCACTTGCAACTTCCTCCAAGAAAATCATAAATCCACTACTAGCTTCTCACCAGCTCTCCAGCAATGCTAATGCAGAAACAACTAAAATAACTCTCTAACTCTCAGCTCTCAATACAGGAATAACAAGGTAATCGGGTTGAAAAGTGTAGCAATTAGTAGAATGAGCATCTCTATTTATACTAAATTGTGAGCAACCAAAGGCTACAAACAAGTTAATATTTCTGCCACCTTTTTATCCTCATGCAATGACTCATCAAACTAACTTACAAGTTTGCAACACATAACGATCCTCACCTTTCAAATGGCCGAGTCAACTTATTTCAAAAGATAGCAAGACTCTTTTATTGAGTCAAATGAACAACAAGCTCAATAGCAAGTTTTCTAAATTGAATTCCTTCACATATTGCTGCCAAGTTTACTTTTGATTGAGTTTCAAGGCTAAGATATTGCATTATTAGACTTATGTGCAGTATACAAACTTCTTATGCATTCCATTCACTTCTATATTGGTGCCACATTTCATAAGTTGGCGCCCTTGAGAATAGCACGGGTTTGACTACTTTTGCATTTGTTTAAAACTGCATTTACTTTCTATTGCAATGTTTACACAACAACATTTTAAACCATACTTGCCTCTCAATATTTGTTGACTTGGTCTTTGTTGCTTTGTGCGCAGCTCTACAATGCAGCACTTCATATGCACCTATGCTTCTATTATGCGCTTCACTATTAATAACCATAGCACTATGTATTGTGCTTTAAAACTATCTCAAATGATTATCAACTATAAATTATATATATACGTATATATATATACCTCATGATATATACTTTATATATATATATGTATTAATATATACTTATTTCACATAAGTTATCAAGTACATTAGTTTCTGAGTTATCAAACATGTAAAATGCATATCAAATAACATTACATATATATATATATGATCATATAAATATATATTAATATATGTTAGCTATATTATTTTAATACCCTTATAAAAACACTCATACTCTCATATCCATTGATCAACATATATACACAAGTGTATGTATATGTCACCTTAGTCAATTGGTATTCCCATGCATATGGGTAATAAATCCATGAGCATGTGTAGGTATGTCTACCTACATTATACTCATGTATTTATTCTCATATGTATGAGTTTATAGTGAATACTGATATATACACATTTATATATATTTTTTTATGCATATATCTAATCAACATAACAATAAACACACAAGGAAAGGGCCTCAATTGACATCAGAATTAATCACATTTCTCAATCAAAAATCATAAAACAAGACTGCAAATCAATATAAACATTCACAACTAAACTGAAGATCACTTACCTTCTACTTGAACTGACTTGACTCAACTAAGACCAACTAGGGTGTGGGTGTGTGAATACTCAGTAAGGTTGAATTAAAGGTTACCAGACCAAGTTCTTCTCCTGAATGATACTTCCCCTCTCTTCTGGAGGTTTGAACCTATTCCTGCATCTAGCTTAGTACATCATAATAGTAGTTAGTTGAATCAATATATTCATATATATTACATATATTTCACATACAAAGTTATTATAAAACATTAAATTGAAACAAAAATTCATTTCCATCAGGATTCATATATAAAACACATTCACATAAGTTAAAGCAATTTACCAAACAAGGTAATAGTAAATAGGTAATAATACACGGGGTGTAACAATCATTAATTAAGTTTAATCTATGGAGGTTGTTACATTTGATATCAGAGCTTAAGGTGCAGCACTAGGGCCTTGAGTTTTCTTTTCTCAGTTGTGACACTCGATCGCATGAACCTCCTAGAAGCGCTTAGCACATGATGCATAAGTAAGTCAATGAATGTATTCATGTAATAGAGAGTCTCTTAGATTTTTGTCACACCTGGGAGGAAAGGGGCCATGTCCCTTGTTTTAGAATTCTTAGAAGCAAAACTAAAAATTGCTCTTAGTGTAACACCTTTAGTGCATAGAATTGTGTCCAGTTCTTGATAGATCGGCATGGCTATACAACAATTTCTTGAAATTTCCTGAAGAATAGATCTTACATTGCATGGAAGGAAACTTTCTTTACATTAAAAATTTGCATGGTATCATAGTATGGAGTTAAGTGATTTAAGCATTATAAAGCCATTTATTGTATGATGAGATAAGCATAATTATGAATGATCTCATAAATAGGAAATGAATGCATGTAGGCATCATAAGGTTATCAATTGCATGGAAATAAAAAAGATTTAGTTAAAAGAGCATATGCATGTCATGTTAAATATGCATTAAAAATTCTAAGAGTTGACCCAACTTTGCATGGTGTGCATATTTATATATTGAAGGAAAACTTAGATGATAAGATCTATGTGTTGCATGATGGTAGCAATGCATTTAAAAGGACTCTTATGCATGAGATGATTAGAATATTGTTACTATTGTACTTGCTTGGAGTGTATGGTACCTCATACTTGTAACAATATATTATTGCATGTATTAATGAGAGTTGAAATATATGTGAAGTTGATCTAGTAAATCATTTGGGATGATGAATTAAGTCCCTAGATTTTATAATTCATGATATTTGTGTAAAAACCTATGTGGTTAATGAATTGTAGCATCTTGAGGAAGCTAACAAGGATCAAGTATGTTAGTTATACTCAACATTTGTAGCCATAGTTGGTTAACCTATCATTCTTATTGAGTTATTATGTGACAAATAAGGTCCTACCTCATGTGTAACAATCTATCATGGATCGTGATTTTGAGATAACCTTATCCTACTTAATGAAAGTAACTATGTTTGAATGTAAATTCTAAACTTGATAACCTATTGTGTTGGATGAGCCTGGTGCTTTTTTGACCTTCATAAGTACGTGGGTATCAATGTATCAAGCTTGTGATGTAAGATTGTGTAAGTCCCTTGTGTGGGTAGTTCTTTCATGGCTGAATGAAATGCCATCCCCTAAATAAGTTGACGTGCTCTTGTTTGGAAGTCATAATACCATTGCACGACCTTGTCTTGTGAACAAGTGGAAGGAGTGATCATATGCATAAGTCTTTGAGATTATGATATTTCAAGTGAATGTAATGTATTGAGTGAATCTTTCACATACAATGTGAGAATTCCTCTTTCACATGTCTTCTTGCATTGCATCAAAATGAAAATATTTGAGTATAGAAAAATGTATGGAAGCACATATTGATATCTAAATTATTGCATGAATGTGAAGCTGAAAATATTTTATTTGTGAAAGTGTTTGGGTATGTTCTCTAGTGCACCTTGGATGAAAGGTGTCATGTAGCAGTTTACTCCCTCTATGTGACTAGTGTTAGCAGTTATGTGAAGTGTTCCGAATTGATGACCTATTTTGATTTATTGATGAAAATATTTCTTGTGTTATAATTACCAACATTTGTATTTTTTATTTTTCTTTTGATTGGTTTAGTCACCAACTCTTTTGATGATCGATTTCATGACCCTTGGTCATATTTGATTTATTGCTAAAATTGTCGACATTTTTTTGACTTAGTGTTGAACTCAGTGATTTTTCTATCTTTTGAGTTTTATTGAAAATCTCTTGGAAACTATTCCAAATGTTTGAAATTTTTGGTTCTATGTTGTGTTAATTTTTGTAATCTATCGAGTTCATCATGAACAATGATAGAATGTTCGAGGGAGTAGATTGCAAAGAACATATTGAACTTGTATTAATAGATCATGATTGAATCTGTCTTACAACCTTTTGATATGAGTAGCATGTATGTTTCTACATATGATGAATAAAATGGCATGCATTATGTGGATAATAATGAGAAGACTTAAATTTCTCTATGTGACTAATATTAATGAATCCTTTCCATTTATGCAAGATACACTAAATTAAGGAAAGATTATCTTTGAGTATATGTTGATATGCTTGAGTATGATTGATTGTGGTTTAATTTTTAGGATGGGTGTCAAATGTGGAATAATAGAGAAGGATGATCCTATTTTTAGGATTTTTCCATTTATTTCAAGTGCTTTGACCAAAGCCCAAATCATTGAAAAAGATTATTAGCCTGGCAAGATTTATTTAATATATAATTCTTTGTCACATCCTGTAAATAGACATTGATACATTATTTATGTATATATGCATGTAGATGTTACAAGAATGCACCAGATTCCCCCTACCCTAAAATAATTAGAGGTAGCTAGGCACTTCAAGTAGGGTCGGTAGATCTTTGGGAAGGAAGAACTCTGTCGAAGTATAAGCCTCATGATTAGGTGGAAAAGCACCCAAATCATGTTTTCATATTTTGAATAGCCATGTGTGGATTGATGGTTGCCAGAGATTTCATAGATAATGTTTTACATACCATTACTTGATTACTACTTGTATGATGTACTATCATTGGTATAACTGTTATGCTTTTGTAAACATGCTAATATTTGAATTATGCACTTGCACATGCGAAGATGTAATGTGTTTGCTATTATTTCTCGGGTATGTGCAGGATCATGATGGGCCAAAAAGTGGTGATATGTTGAGTATGTGTAGGGTATGTGGCTGACGACTTTTTTTAAACCCAAAATTGATGAAACAAAAAGGGTTTTTAAAGGAGATTCTCATCTTTCCACCAATATAAATTATGCTTTACTTTGAATTTAATAAATTATTATTATTCATTTTGTTTTGAATTACAAATAAAGTCTGATTGATAGTGATTGAAAAGCACATCTATAGCTTTCAAACAATATCACACATTTTTTGAATCTAAAACATGTGTCACATTCTATACTTCACATACTATAAGATTAAAGAAATAAGAAATTGAATTTCATGAAGTTTTGACAAAGTTAAGGTGGTTAGACATACAGTATTTATATATTTTTAAAAAGTTTAGCAATAAAATTCATAATTAATTGCCTTGGAAAAAATTACAAAAATATGCATCGCCGAGTTATGAGTCCTCTACTTATATCTAAAATATTAGCAAAAATATTATCATTTTGGGTGAAGCCACAATGGTTTACAATTCAAGTGAGGAAGGAAAACTTCGGAAAAATGACCCCCAAAGAAACAAAAAAGTGATTTTGAGTTCGTGCGAACTATTAGTTCGGCCGAGCATTAGGGGTTAAGCGAACTAGTGTTCAAGCAAGCCCCTTCTAAATTTGGCAGCCAAAAATAAAACAAATGCATAGCAAAAGGGGTTTAGCCGAAACCCTTGAAGAGTTCAGCTTGAGATCCCCTGCCCCTCATCCCTCACGAGGAAACAAAAGTCTTTTTCACGCTTTGGGCTTCCGGGTTGAGGATGAAAAAATGGAGAATCTTAAAAGCATACAATCGGATAGTCCTCGGAACGAGCTATGCAACGAATATAATTTTTATATGTTTTGATTTTATTATGTATTTGTTTTTTTAGTTTTATTAAACGTAGGTTCTTCACCAAAAATGAAGGTCTTTGTTCTGCACATGTGGAAAAATAGTATATTATCAATTTTTTTTTTTGAAAAATATGAGTGCACTAGATATTGAAGTCCTTGATCCAACAAAAAAAATAAAATTGAATTTCGATAAATACAAAATAGTTACGCGCATTATCTTGATTAAGTGCTGTAATCTGAATTGTAATTAGTTTGACTTTGAAACTTGATTAAAAGAAAAATATTCAATAAAACTATCTAACCAAGTGGAAGCACTATATATCGAGGAGTTACAAATCTAAATTGAAGAATTAGGAATTTTATCCTTCATGGAAAAAATAATTAAGTTATCACGGTGTCGCGTCACTTTTTAAAATGTTGTTTTTTGAAAAAACTAGTTTTTACTGATGAAATGGAAAAGAAGTGCAATCCTGATTCCAAAATTTTGAAAAATATTTTAGAATCTAGACAAAATGTGTGAAACTCTGGTTGCATCATCTTCAAAATTCCTCCGCGGTTTAGCATTATAGGTGCCAATGTGAAGATTTAGTTAAAAATAATAGTTTCAGTGTCCAGTTTGGCCAAAAATTGTAAACCACTATTGTGGGATCACCCTTTTATTGTGGTTAGGGTGGTCAAACAGACACCTACTTCTTATTTTTTTCCTTCAAATTTAAGTGCTATTGCATTAAAATTTCAAATTTTCACCAAATAGTTTTTTTTTTTTAAAATAAACTTTGTAGTTTAGAAACTACACTCAATTTGCTATAGATTCTATTCTTCCATATTTTTGAAATAATATAGATAACTATTCAAATTTTTCTCGAGTTTCCTAACTCTAATTTTTCTGAATTTTTGCCACTTAAGGGCCTGTTTTTTCCATGATGATCTTGCACATACCCTCTCACCTTGTGATATTCTCCATTAGATCGATTATTGCTTACCCTCAACTCATTAACATTGGCATTCTTGGATCACAAATGAGTCTCTATATGAGTATGGTTATGTAAGGACAATCTACTTATTTGATAATTTGAAAGTATGCATAGATGATCTATAGATACATGAGTATTGCTTACAAAAGGAGGTATGTGAATGAATTTGATATATTTCTATATACATATATATGATCCAGATGTGACCTAGTTTAAATATATTCATATTTGGAAGTTATAGTCTTTTTCCTTACAATATTTGGTTTTTCTATGAGGCATTGATATTTGAATGAGCTAGAAATAGCACAAGTGTGTATAAGGAAAGATAGGAACATTGAAGAGGAATCACGAGCAACTTGACCTACTCATCAAACTATAAGGGTGTGATAAGCACAAGTATACATGTGCATGAATATGATTTTTAAGTTATGAAAATATGCAAATTTGTTTCTATTAATTAAGAATTGAGATGATTAAATCTTAAATGAATAAGGAGCATTTTGAAGAATTCTTGAATTTGATTTTAATCATGGGTGCTAACATGGACTAAAGTGCAATGTTGTTTCTATGAGTGCAACAAAAAGATCACCACCACAGTGAGGGAGAGAACATTGTTGGGGAGAGGTAACCTAGCTTTGTAAAACTAAATGGTAGTAATTTGGAATACACACACTCACTTAGAATATGTTACATTATTATTTTGACAAATGAGTGTGCTTGTCTTATTTTGAATATGCATGTTTGCATTATTATATGTGTTTGCAAAATGAAATTAGAATACATTTAGTTGATGATAATGCTTAGCATGTCTGGTACGAGCCTTGAAGATCTTGAATTGAGAAGTTACTTGTTTAGCATATTGTGATGTTTATATTACCTTAGTGTTTATTTAAAAGACATCGGGATGATGTCTTTTCCTAGTGGGGAAAGATGTCACGTCTCATTTCCTTACATAAACTAAATTGAAAATAAATCACATAGTCTTATTTGGAAATAAAACTCGAGAGAAATAAAAATGTCTTTATGATCGCTCATTATTCAAAAAGAAAATAAATTGGATTAAACCAGATAAAGGATTATGTTCTCGAATGATTGGAAATCTTATTTATTTATAATAATAATATGCTAAAAAGATTTATTATTGTTTAATTAATAGTTATATATATATATATATATATATATATTTATTTATTTGAAAAAAATAAAGAATGCAATAGAAAAATAAAAGGCAATAAAATAAATCTAATTTATATTTCAACATTAAATGATATTGCATGATGAAAATTATGCATATCAATGTGCTCTTTATGGTGTAATGGTTGCATGGGGATAATAAGCTTGCATGTGGGGAAAGTAATTATAAAGGATAGAGGTTATTTGCTTGCAATGAACGACCCTTGTGAAGGAAGGAAGCTCTGAATCAATCCTTTTCAGTTCCTCAGTGGAGGGCTTGTGATGAGAGCAAGGATTTTGCTTCCAATGTTTCCTTCTGCCATAGAATGGTCAAACTGTGCTGCTAAAAAGAGAAGAATCGCATCGAAGGATTTGCGCCAGAGGTTGCTTGGGTGAAAAAATTAGGGGAAACAAATCTTGTAATTCCCATAGCGATTCACTCTACCAATAAACTAAATCGTGAGTTTCTATGGTAAGAGGGACATATTGCATTTTCTACAAAAGAGGAAGCCAAAGAAGAAGTACACCTACAACCTTAAATAACTAGGATTTACCAAATCAGATTCCATTTAGTTATGGAAAGATTGCTTAGCACCATATGTATAAAATTATTTGTATGTATTAAGGTTGAATCCATCTTTCCTTGTTAATTGAAATATAGTAAGAGTCCTAAAAATTTGCCATTGGAGATTACTGGATTGTAACTAGAAGGGTTAATAGTAGCAAGAGGGTAGTGCAATAAATAAAAAAGGGAAAAATCGAGCTGCAATGGATGCCAATTTTTGGGACACAGAGATTGCATCTCCTACCGCAATGAATGGAGTGGTAGGGGCATTGCCTGATGAGGGTTTTGTGCCTCCTTCCGTAACATAGTCAACCAAGCCTCACCAAGCAATGTTCATGCATCATTTTCTTCATCTCCCACTTTTTCCCTCCTACACACCCACCCAAGGTGGAATCACATTCGACAAAACAGTTATCTCTTTGCAAGGCCTCAACTGGTCAACAAACATAGAAACTTGTACTTGTCAATATTAGTTGATTAACGTGATGAAACTGAAGCAATAAATTGATGTTTAGTGCTATGCAAACAATTCAAGTGTTATCTGTGACTTCATACTTCTTGGATAACACACAGGCTATGCGTTTATCTTCTTTGTCAGTTAATTTTATTTATTAAAGGAAAGCATCATGTGCCTTGAACATATGCATGAGATGAAGCTTCTTGCATGTTGATGCTCCGGTATGCTTTGATGCTTCAATCATTATTATTAGATTTGACATTTATTTTTGTTTGTTCCTACCAGAAGTGAATAGGCACTCGGTATACTTTGAGCACAATTGTTTGAGACCAAGAATAGAGCACGTGGCAAGCTGCTCTTGGATTAGCATAGATTCCTTAGGAAAACAAATCTCTTTTTTTTAAAGCTCATGACCAAACCCATATTTTAATGTATCTTTCACGCATCACATTTCTTTCAGGAATTTCCGAAAAACAGGTGTTGGTGGTCATGGCATGCATGTCTACTAGTGCAATCAAAACTTAACATTTGAAATTTCTTCTGTCCTTCACAATTTGATGGATGTCCATACCTTTTTCCCAAGTTCCTAATTTGTAGTAGGGAGGGTAAAGATTGCAAAGATTGTGACTTTTGACATTACATTTTACTATTATCGCAATGGTCAGAAATGGAACCATATCAAGGAATAATGTATCCTATGTTTCTTCGAAGTCATCTTTCTATTAACTTGGATAAGAATCGAAGAATGCAATGTCAACTTGAAGTAGAGATGTTTGTTTCTACTGGATGTTTATAGTCCTTATCTGATAATTGATGCATTCTCAGGTATCCATAGGATTTCCAATCATTATGACTTGTGCCCATAAGAACACTTTTCCTTATATCCAGACATCCATAGCTTTTTAGTCTTGAAAGTTGACGAGGACTTATGATAGAAATTAGAACCCTAGTCAAGAAGGAGTTTGGAAGCTTATGTTTGTCGAGGTCAATGATATGTTGTTCCATACTTGGAAAGTACATGAAAATACATGTCATGGTTTTCTTACGAATCGGTGATAACATTTATTTCCAAGTATATATATTTTGCATGATTATTTATTATTTATTTTCCTTATATAGATATATTGTCACATGAGTGAATAAGTGAACAAGATATACTAGTAATTAGTATAAATATCTCATCAATCATTTAATGTAGATTTGTTTAATGTATTTTGATTAGGAACACAAAGATAATGCAATAATCAATATTATATAAAAAAATATAGAATTGAATTCTTTAATTATGCATTAGGTAAAAAGGTAAGATGATTTATAATTTATATTAAATTAATCTTAGTCTTAGTAAACAATTTGACATTTATAGTTATTAAATTAATATCCCTTAGTATTGCATGACAATGGATATCAATGTGATATCCATTCATATAGCTCTAATTCATTGGTATGAATTTTTATGTTTTCTCAATTACTTGAGTAATCATTAGTATTACAATAAGCATGTGATGTTGTGGATAGATTTTTATACCAAGTATTAAGATTTTTACAAAAATTTAGACTATAGTAAATGTTGAATTAAATAGTCCCTTGAAAAGGGAATGCAGATGGTATTTTGCTTAAATTGCTTACAAAAGGAAAGTTTTGGAATGACCCAAGTCAGAGTTTGATAGGATTTAATAATATTGTGAGTCACATCTTATTCCTCCTTAAGTCAATTATATAAATTAATTAGCTTCTTAGAAGAGTTGTTGACCACTAGGGCCTATAGAAGATCATAACATGAAGGTAATAATTGTGTTAGGGTGATATTATCCATGCTAGGTAGTAGGATAGGTATATGTTTAACTGTATATTTATCTTATGTACCTCAAGCTTATTAACATCATTTTAGATTAAATTCCTCTCACTGCATTATTGAAATGTTGATTTTCATGTAAGAAAGAAGATATAAATACTTTCTATAGCTAATTTTTGGATATAATTGCATAAGAATGTATACTCACAATTAAGATTATATATATGTATATACATACATACATGAGCTATACCTTCTTAATTTTATACTTGTGTATTCTTATATTGAAACACTACATCCCTATGGTATGTGCTTGAAAGATTGATTAGTGTTTTCTCTAACTCCTATTGAGATACTTGAATGCTTATAGACAATTATCATGATTGCATACTTTTAATTACTAAGATTGTACCTCATTGCAATAAGAAATTATGAACCAAGAAATGTTAAGATGAACTGATATGTTGTCTTCTTGACTGATTATGTATATGCACAAGTGTCCTTGCATGATGGTATTTATACTAGTGTCTTCCTCGTGTATGAAAATTATGATATGATTAGATGTAGATATTTCTTGCTCCACAATTCCATTTCTCCAATTAGTTTTGCATTACTATTTTTCCTCGTGTTGGGTCAAGTATTCTCCTTTCAGGAAGAATTCTGGGGAAGTGAATCACTTTGTGGTAGGGTGAAAATGTGATCTAATAGTGTTCTCACCTTTGATGTGGTTTTAGCAGTTTAATGTCGAAGAAATATTGTCAGAAAGGTCCTTATTATGTTATTTGAGTAATCTGGTTCTCAACCATGTGGTCTATTGTAAGGAATATAAGATCCTTTATGTTTCGCCATGTTATTGTCATTTGTACTTAAAATTTCTTAATTTAATATAATCCTTTGTCTCTCTCTCTCTCTCTCTCTCTCTCTCTTCTTGTATATTGGACACGTCATTTTTATATGCTTATGGATGTGTAATTTATGTCATTAATTAAGTCTAGTCTATGGAGGTCGTTACATCAAGACTCATATTTTAGTGTTTAGCTTACTCCCTAAGTATTGATTAAGGGGGTGTCAGTGTGAAAAGAGGTATTATCAAACTAGTTAGCTTTTAGCCTACTTAGTAGAGTCTCACCTCATGTAGACTTACCAACTGTCCCAACACTTGTCCATAAATTCCTACACTTGTTTCATACATGGAGGGGTATTAGGAGTTTGACTCTTACCTTCTCACCTCTTCATCCTTTCCTTTGTAAGCAAGACCCATTTGTACATTTTACAACACATCACATGCTTATGATATTTTCTCATTTTGCATATGCTCATTCATGGGTTATTTTGAGTTTTCAAGCAAATCTTGGATGCTCCAACAATTACATCAAGTTTTGTTCTGAGAGTGTTGGCTTGGGGTATTACAACAATTTTCTCATGCATATTTCTAGTTCACCATTATTTATACTTGTCATTAGGTCTCATCCTTAAGTGTGTGGCCCTTGTGTCATCAACAATTCCTCTATCAAGTTGGTACTTCCACAAAATCCATTAGTCTCCTTGGGTTTCAAGCATCTTGAATGCCTCTTATCATGAGAATCCTAGGTCATATCCATCCATATTTGGCTATAGGATTTATCACTCCTCACATTAGGTCACATCTACCCCATCCATCATCCTTATGGAAAAAGGTACTTGGCATATTTTGTTATCTCATTGGTGCTTTTGGATCTTTGTTTATATTTTTTTGATCTTCTTATTTTACCTACTCAAGGTTGCCACAATCCATCATACAATGGTGTGCTTTGATTGGTGAAGCTAGGGGAAAGTCATGGATTTCATGTGGTGTGTTTTCTCAGATTGTCTTGTATTGTTCACATTGCGATCCATTATGATCTTGTGTTATGTTGGGGAATTCATTTTATTTGTGGTTTTCCAGTATCATGCCCACCAAATTTCCATATGACTTTGTGAGATGTTGGACTAACCTTCTTTCTTTTTTATTCAACCCTATGCATGTGATACGAAGTCACTTTGGTTCCTCATACCTTGGTGCATAGTATCCCAAGCTAAATCAAATTTAATTACTCATTATATGGTAGTTTTGATTTGGCTCTCCAAATCTCCTATCAATTTATCCTACATGTTTCTAATCCATTCACCCTTTATCCTATCTTACATCCACCTATCCTATCCATTTTTCTTGATCCACTTAATTATGGATTATTTCGTGTGCACATATGACCTCTCTCATCTTCCCATTCTTGGTAGTTTTGATCTTCTGACTAATGTGTTATGGCTTGAAACCCATGCTCATTTGTCACCCTAGGAATTGAACATTATTTTTTAGGTTCATTTAGGTGTTTAGATTTGTTATTCTAAGTATCTTTCACCTTCTAATTTATCACTTCATTATCATTTAGTTGCACTCTATGTGTTTAGATTTGTTAGTCTAAGCATCTTTTGCATAATCATTTATCATTTTTGAATCATTTAGATTCATTTATGTGTTTATATTTGTTACTCTAAGCATCTTTCGCATTTTCATTAATTATTTTCCTCATCATTTAGATTCATTTTAGGTGTTTAGATTTGTTAGTCTACACATCTTTTCCACCATCATTAGTCATTTTATTATCATTCAATTCATTTTATGTGTTTATCTTTATTAGTCTAAGAATGTTTTGTATTTTCATTTATCATTCCATTTCCATTTAGATTGATTGTTGTTGCATTAGGTTTGTTAGTCTATGCATATTTCCAAACCATCATTTTCATTATCTATTAGTTGCATATAATTGGTTCATTTGCATTAGGTTCATTTTAAATTAAATTTCACATAGGTCCATAATAATTGAACCATATATATACATATAATCTATACATCATACATAATCATCATTCTTATGTTTCCATACATATGCATAATCATGTAGCCACAAACACCCTACATAAGACATGATATCACAATAGATATCCATCACATGTGTATTCTAGGAAATCCAAATCCTAAATCACCATTGGTAGTAACATGCATATAATTATAAAATCACATACATCATAAGCATAATCATATAGATCACACATCCATCTCACATCACATAACATCAAATAACAATACACATAATCATATCCATCCACCACCATTGCATATATACATACATATATATCTATGTATATATATATATATTTATATATCTACACACACACACACACATATATATATATATGGGTATGTGCAGGATCGTGGTGGCCCAAAAAGTAGCAATATGATGGGTATGTGGTTGACAACTTTTTTTTTACCCAAAATTGATGAAAAAAAATATTTTTAAAGGAGATTCTCAGTTTTCCACCAATATAAATTATCTTTACTTTGAATTTAATATGTAATTATTATTCATTTTCTATTCAAATTACAACTAAAGTACTGATTGATAGACTGATTGAAAAATATCTATAGCTTTTAAACGATATCATATTTTTTGAATCCAAAACATGCTCACATTCTATGATTCACATACTATCGGATTAAAAAAAGAAAAACTAAATTTCATGAAGTTTTGACCAAGTTAAGGTGGTCAGACATACCAGTTTTTATATTTTTTAAAAGTTGTAATAAAAATTCATAATTAATTATTTAGTTGGAAAAATTACAAAAAATATGCATCACATCGGGACATGAGTCCTCTACTTATATCTAAAATATTATAAAAAAAAATATTATTATTTTATTGTGGTTAGGGTGGTCTATGCATTAACTACTTCTTTTTTTCCCTAAAATTTAAGTACTATTGCATTGAAATTTCAAATTTTCACCAAATAGGTTTCTTTTTTAAACAAACCTAGTAGTTTAGAAACTAAATTCAATTTGCTACATATTCTATTCTTACATATTTTGAAATAATATAGATAACTTATTCAAATTTTTTACATCAAGTTGCCTAACTCTCATTTTTCCTCGATTTTTGCCACTTAAGGGCTTGTTTTTTCCATGATGATCCTGCACATACCCCATATATACATACATATATATATACATATATACATATATATACATATATACATATATACATATACATATACATATATATATATATATATACATACATGCATACATGCATACATACATACATACATACATCACAAAATAATAATGTCAATGTCCATCATAATTTCCATAATCATAAATGCATATATAGTCAAATACATCATGTCACCATGTTCTATAATAGTGTGTCCCACTTTTGGGACATCCTAATTTTTGCTTGAAATCACATATTTTTTAGAAAATTTAATGATTTAAGCCTTGAGGGTTAGATAAGACTTCTTTCTAGATCAAATCCCCTTGGATAGAACCCCTCTAGTTTTAAATCATACCCACAATGGAGTCTCCTTCACACCTATGAAAATCCTTACAAAAAACCACTTTTTATTTACCTTTTGAGGGATCAAATAAAGTCATTTAGAAATTATGTTTTGTAAAAATTTAGCCCTTATTATAAGCTTTCCAAAAAGTATAATTTTGATTTTTTTAAATTTTATTATTATATTTATTTTTTATTTTTTTGTAAATGTAGCTTTTCACCAAACATCAAGGTATTTATTTCACACATGAAAAAATAGAAAAATAGAGAAAAAAATTCTAAAAAATATTTATGCCCTAGGTATTGATGTCCTTATTTAAGAAAAAAATAAATTTCAATACATATGAAACAAGTTATGTATTATGACATACACCTATGTCCAAATTATAATTAATTTGACTTCAAAAATTAATTAAAAAAATATAGAACAAAAAACTATGAAAAAATATCCATGCACTAGCTATTTGATAAGACAATAAATCATCTCATCTATTAGCTAACTAAAAGCATGTATTTTGCTTAATTATGAAGTTTATCAAGACCGAGCATGATGAGGAAAGTGAGAGATTTTTAGTTGGAGTAGTCGAGATTTCATCATATCTTGAAAATTACAATTTGAGTTCTTGAGATTTTTGGATAAAAAATAGGAAACAAGAAGGTGAAAAACCCATTAAGTTTCACGAAAACCTAGTTTATGGTTTGAGAGGAAACTTCACTAGTCCATGTGTCGAAAACTTCACCAGTCCATGCACCAAAATTTTCAGAACTAAGTAGGATCTAAGTGAAAGACAAGTATGATAGCATTTATGAAGAGGTTGAGTAGTTTGAGCTTCTATGAGCAATTAAGGGACAATAGTTAGAGATTTTGAAAATAGTAGTTGCAAGCATTAAAGGAAATTGGAGTGACTTGGACAGAAGTTGAAAGAATATAGGGCAACTGCAAATATCTAGGGAGCTGATCGACCTAGTATATAAACAGTTGAGAGCATATAGGAGCATATTTAAGAGTTTTGATGATAGAAGAGGTCAAGGAAGGATTTTTCAGTTCTTTAACACCCTTTTGGAGCTTGTTTAGGGGTTGCAAAATAGGCATATCTGTTTTGGATGACCAAATGAGATTGACTCAACAAGATGAAGAAAATACTTATCTTTTTCCCCCCAACACATGTTATTATCTTCTAGCAAGCTATTGCACATCTATAAGGCTCATCTTTCAGACCTTTGTTTTGGGGGAAGAGTTTCATGAAATAATATAGTTTAGTATTTTAGCAACAGTTGTTGTTTGTAGTTTCATTTCTTGACAAGAATTTCATTTCCAGTATTTCCCTCTA
This sequence comes from Sequoia sempervirens, assembly GCA_007258455.2. Classification (NCBI taxonomy): domain Eukaryota; kingdom Viridiplantae; phylum Streptophyta; class Pinopsida; order Cupressales; family Cupressaceae; genus Sequoia; species Sequoia sempervirens. Next base: position 8,142 of record VDFB02343762.1, on the reverse strand, counting down.
CAAGTTTCTTAGGATAGATTTGATTCCAATATTTCGTTTACAAGCTCTTAGATTAGATTTGATTCCAACAATTTCTTTCATACATTGCTTTTCAATTCTATTTGTAGGAAAAAAGAATTTCATGCAAATGATTTCTTCTCCCTCTTGCATATCACTATGGATACTGTCCTGGATTGACATTTTTAATTAAATGATGAGGAATGCAGCGAACTTCATAATTTTGGCGTTGTTGTTGGGGATAGGTGCTATTAGGGAGTTTTTGTTGATCTAGTGACAATAGATCAAAAGAGAAAATTAGTTTGGCAAGTTCATTTTTTAGATTTATTATTTTAGAACCCCCCCCCCAAAAAAAAATAAATAAATAAATCCAAAAGATCCAAAAGAAGAGGTTCTTGCATGAAAAGGTGACAACTCTTGTGCAATCTCCTCAACTAGAGGACCATGACTTCAAGCCCCAACAAGAAAAATATTATTGTTTGGACACCTTCAAAGTCCAAGGAGGGCTGCCTGATCAAATATTTGAAGGATAAGGAGCTGCATCCAGTCATGCATGCAGCAAAATGTGAGAAAGGATTGCAAGATCTTTGCAATCAACCCATGCATCTACTAGAATCATAAATTATGGAGAAGGCTGCCATTTCAAAAGGAGGATCATCAAAGTTCAAATATTTATCCATCTTCTTCTCATGGTTTTCCTCTTCTTTCAAAAAGTTGAATGCATGGATCCATCTTTTGAGAAAAGGATGTTATTTTTCACAACCAATTAATGGTTTTGTGTAACCTATCTCTACATCAATAAGTAGATTAGGATAGAGTAGGTTTATTTTCTACAAATAAGTGCTTTATAGATGCTATGTATTCTTCTCTAAAGCTCAAACACATGCATTTCTCCATAAAAGTTTCTCCCAAGAGCTTTTGTAGATTTCTTTTGGCATTTGAAGACATTATGGATCTCTCCAAAGCCATTATGCCTAACTAGTGTCATTCCATGTTTTGTTCCTATAGTCTAGCACATCTTTTAACTATGCTTCAGAAAGTATAAGTCCAAAGTCCTTCATTCTACTTCCTTCTTCTGGCAACATCTCTTGGAAATGCTCCATAAATTCTTCTACCAGCTCCAAATAGCCCCAGAGTAACTCAGAACCGACCATGAAGAAAAGATAACAAGCTCTAGATAGCTCTGGAGTAACTCAGAATATCTTCAGAAGCATCTCCAGTGCACCTCCTAGGAAATCCCCAGAGCAATTGCAATAAAAGTGAAGAGATTGACTCTAGAAGCTCACTATGAGTTGTAGGAGGACCTGCAACATTTTAGGCATGGGAGAGATGATGAGACAATAAATCATCTCATCTATTAGCTAAATAAAAGCATGTGTTTTGCTTAATTATGAAGTTTATCAAGATCGAGCATGATGAGGAAAGTGAGAGAATTTTAGTTGGAGTAGTCGAGATTTCATCATATCTTGAAAATTACAATTTGAGTTCTTGAGATTTTTGGATAAAAATTAGGAAACAAGAAGGTGAAAAAACCCATTAAGTTTCACAAAAACCTAGTTTATGGTTTGAGAGGAAACTTCACTAGTTCATGTGCCGAAAACTTCACCAGTCCATGCACCAAAATTTTTAGAACTAAGTAGGATCTAAGTGAAAGACAAGTATGATAGCATTTATGAAGAGGTTGAGTAGTTTGGGCTTCTATGAGCAGTTAAGGGACAATAGTTGGAGCTTTTGAAAATAGTAGTTGCAAGCATTAAAGGAAATTGGAGTGACTTGGACATAAGTTGAAAGAATATAGGGCAACTGCAAATATATAGGGAGCTGATCGACCCAGTATATGAACAGTTGAGAGCATATAGGAGCATATTTAAGAGTTTTGATGATAGAAGAGGTCAAGGAAGGACTTTCTCAATTCTCTAACACCTTTTTGGAGCTTGTTTAGGTTCTGCAAAATAGGCATATATGTTTTGGACGACCAAAGGAGATTGACTCAGCAAGATGAAGAAAATACTTATCTTTTTCCCCCCAACACATGTTCTTATCTTCTAGCAAGCTATTTCACATCTATAAGGCTCATCTTTCAGACCTTTGTTTGGGGGGAATAGTTTCATGAAATAATATAGTTTAGTATTTTAGCAACAGTAGTTGTTTGTAGTTTCATTTCTTGACAAGCATTTCATTTCTAGTTCTTTACATTTCCAGTATTTCCCTCTACAAGTTCCTTATGATAGATTTGATTCCAGTATTTTTTTTACAAGCTCTTAGATTAGATTTGATTCCAAAAATTTCTTTCATACATTACTTTTCAATTCTATTTGTAGAAAAAAAGAATGCCATGCAAATGATTTCTTCTCCCTCTTGCATATCGCTATGGACATTGTCCTGGATTGAAATTTTTAATTAAATGATGAGGATTGCAACAACCTTCATCACTATTGATGTTAGAAATCTATATTTTAAACTTACAATTTTATCCTTTCTAAAAAAAGTTGTGTTATGACATAAAACTACTTTTCAAAAATGTTGTTTACTATAGTAATAAAATTTACATAAAAATTCACAATTTATTTCTAATGTTTTTTGAAATATATATTTAGAATCTAAACATAAATCCTCACAAATCACTAGTTCAAATTATTAATGGTTTAATTGCTATAGGTTTTATATAGTGAAAATTTGGTGAAAATTTCTCATTTCAATGTCCCCTAACCATGTAGTTAGATACTGCTAGCTCCCTCTAAATGCCCTAGGGAGCCTGGTACTCCCCCTCCTACTATTGGTGGTGGCTATGGCCCCTATTGATAGTGGTGTTCCCATTGACCTTGACCTTACAAACCCAGATCATGTTGATCTAGACCTGCTCCTCCCTAATTGACTCCTCTCTAAGAAGCTTAGTGCCCTCTGCTTTGTTGGAATATCCTACTTTTATAGGGTCTAGTATTATGTGGCCTCACTAGTGGCCTATGCTATTTGTATGGCTATCTTTGATACCACGTGTCCTCCTCCTGTGCTCCTCATAGCATCACTAATTTTCCTTAACTTGGTGCTCTTTTCTATGAGTATCCCTCTCTCCAGATCCTAGGTGTCATGGGCTAGCCAAAGATTGTCTCTCTCCATGATCACCATATCCGTGCATGGTCTTCATCTTTTGTTCTAGTGCATCCACCTAGATGAGTAGATTTTCTAGTCTATCATCCAACTGAGCTTTGTCATCTCTCCTATCCTCTCCACTATCCCTACCTTGCATTGGTTCTTATCCCTGTTCTTATCCTTGCTCTTGTCCTTGCTTCTATCTCGTTGCACTTGCATCTCCCCTCCTCCTTGTAACCCCTAGCTACCTATGTCCACCTCCACATCCCCCAACATTGAAGAGCTAGAGGAGTCATTTTTGTTGCTATCACTACTGCTAGTTATCCCCTCCTCCTCCACTATATCTCCTCAATCACCACATCCTCCTCTCCTCTCCCCCTCCCCCTCCCTCTAGTTGTACCACTTCATCTTGCCACCACCACTCTCCTCCTCCCTCCAACTCTACCATCTAATGCTACCACCATCCCTCTCCCCCTCCCTTTACCCCTCCTCATTTCCTACACTACAATTTACATCTGACCAATCATATCCTCCCTCCATGGCCTAGTAATTCACTCTGGCCTATGTCTCTCCCACCATGTTATGTATGTTGGTGTCAGCCTCATATCATTTAATTCGCCATGTATGTGCCATAATACCTTCTCCACCTACCTCCAATCATTTTCCATTGTTTGTCTGTCAATTTGTGACCCCAACTGTGTCACCTCTCTCACAATTAGGAAAACACATGTGAACCTAGTGTAATATATTAAGTGATATCAAATTTTTGGTTCACCCTATTCGGCTTATACCTCTCGATGAGGTATACATATCTACCAATCAAGTAGCATGGAACAAACACATATCTCTCCACTTGTCGATCCTCCTACCATCCTCTATTTTACTTGTAGGAACTCCATACAATATTCCCCTCATCCACACAATCTAGCAATCATTGTATATGTTGTACCCCACCAATCTAATGATAAGGAAATGATCCACCCTAGCTATACACAACAAGATCCTTCGCATCACTTTCAATCCTATATCCAATAGGCTGAATTGCTATGATGTGCTCTCATTCCCATATCATTAGAAGTGTGACATGGCTCATGCTCCTCCCTCACCTATAATATACACTATGAAGATCCTTGTACAAATTTTCTAGCATGCATGCACCCCATGCAAACATCCATCAATGCTTGACCATGTCTACTACACGCTCTCCTAATGTCAATGTGAAGTATCTCCCACTCCTATCGAGGAGTAGTATGCTGCTCACTAGGACTGCAAAGTATAAGGCCATCCTTGAAACCATCTCCCTACAACCATCCAAATACAAGTACCTCCCTCACATTGGCACATTCCTCCTCCCAAACAATCGTTGTAGCATTGTATCCACTACGTAGTTAAAGCTATACACAAGTCACCCTCTAATCTACACATGTAGAATCCTCCACACATCCTCTAGGATGAACATCATGTCCCCTGTGGGGAGATGGAACGTGTTGGTCTCCATATGCAATCTCTTTTTAAGTATAGTCAAAATATCTTGGTGTGATTGAATCATCAACATCTATACTACATAATATAGGCCACACACTCACACCAAATCCTAATTTGCATTATAGAGCTTCCCCTACATCTAATCAATTGATGTAGATATCATACATATAACTTAATAGACCTGCAAGTCCTAAATTAAACAATCCATTTTCCTAGGGGTGCTTCATTAAATTATCAACTAGGGAATCATAATATTGAGATGATACTGGCACTATATGTGTAGCTGAGAATCATAAACCCTCTTAATCAATTGAGTACATGCAATTGAATGAAATTAATTTCATCTAAAAGCTACTTAACTTGAAATAACTCCTATATAAGAAATAGGTTAAGCAAATACTAATTGTTGTAAGTAACCATAGTAACTAGTATGGGTGATTATTCCTTCACAGACTGCAACTAATGACTCTCTATGCTACAATGTGACCTAATTCAACTAATTGCTCAATAAAATTCAACATAATATAAATCAGAAACTATAATTTAGAAATTATAATATAGCATTCAAAATAATGTAAATCATAAACTACAAAATTACAATTCACAATCTAACTAATAATCTAAGTTAACATAGATTTTGTAGTACCTCAAGCGGCCCTTGCTTGAGCTGCTGCAATCCATAATGTCTTCCTTCAAATACTAGCTCAGAAAGTCATGAAATTGAAGTATCATTCTTTATTGTAATTGAAACATATACAAAAATTCAGAACAAAGTATAACAAGTTTTATATTCAATCTATTTTATGAAAATATCTAGCTACTTGGTCTCTCACAAGATCATTCCTATATGCATGATCTATGAGAGTCCTCTTATTTTAGAACTAAAAAAAATTATGGAAATTTTCAACTCTTCCAAAAACATAGGAAGAGGACCAAGTCTTAACAAAGAAAAAAGCAAGTGGAAGTAAGACTGTAAGAGTCTAATAAGGAATCTACACCAATTAAGAATATTTTTATAACTAAAAGTGTGCCTAACAAGATAAACTTTATTATAAACTGCTATGGACACTATTATAACAATTCTCTTCTTCCTCCCATGACTTATTAAAAAATGGAATGATCCATGAATATTCATGTTCGTATCCTTAGACCATTTGTTGCAAGTATGAGTAGTTGGTGTTGTCATTGATGCCAACAAGTTTGGGGGGAGATTGTTGTAGGCTTATTTTTTTGTTGTCATTAATGACTAGTAATGGTTGAGAAGTTGTGTTGATGCTTTGATTAGTTTCATTATGTTGTCACTAGTAAGTGCTATTATTGTCAACCTCTAGTGTTTCTTTTATAAGCTTCTATTGGTGGATGTTGTTGGTTTAGTGATGATGAGGAAGTACTAAAGATGATGAGTATGTGTCTTTGGTGTTTTGTTTCCAATTGATTTTGAGAAAATTTGAATAAAAGCAGAAATAGTGTGTGGTAAAGGTGTTCTTGTGTACAATGTGGTGTTTTGGTATTGCTCCACATTTCTTCTATGTTGAAGATCTACTTGTGCAGTTTAGATATGTTGGTTAGAGGTGTTCAAAGGTTCTATATCTAGAATTTCTTGGTCTATATCATTGTACAGAACAAGTTGTGTTCACAAGTGTGTGAATTGTATGTTGCAGTGGTGTCTGGGAGAAATGGTTTTTCTTTACATTTCTCCACAGTTTGGTTTCTAGTCTTGCAGTTCTAGAAGTATACTAATAAGGTTCATATCTACCTACATTCAAAGTTGTTCATGGTTTGAAGCTTGAAAAGTTAATTTAATGAGTTACAGTGTATGGAAGGTTACCTGAGTGTATTGGGTGTGTACATTCTTCAAGTGAAAGTTGTTGTGAAGGATTTTTTTGGATTTCAGGATGTCTATGGAATATTCCAAATTTTTTTCAAGTTTTGTGTGTGGTTCGTGAGTCATCTTTGGATTTAAGGAAGCATGTACTTAAATGTTAATGGTGTTTACACTGGTTCGATTGACCTTGGGTGTTTACATTAATTGTGGATTTTCTTCAATAATTGTGGAAGCGTGGCATGGTGTATATGTATGATTTGGGTTTGATTTAAGATGTGGTGTTATTTGTTTTCATTCCTTTCCACTGCGAGAATGCTTAGTTCTGACCTAATTTGAGTTTGCACGATTTAGGTGCATAGCTGACCTTGGAAAAAGTTTTCAAGGTTGAAGAAGGTATAAATAAGTGTTGTATTGATGGAGAATTATGTTGTGAAGAGTGTGATACAAATTGTAGAGTTGTAAAGTGCAAATTTGTGAAGTACAGTGCAAGATTAATGAGTTAGAATATTGGAAGCAGTGAATAGAAGGTGTCTACAATATTTAGAGAGGTTGTGAATGTGTTGGTGATGTTGTGGTGGATCTTTTCTATTATATTGAGATGGATTTCTCATTATAACATCCTTCTTGCTTCTTTTCTATAACCTGGAAATGATCCCTTCTTTATTTTTGGCAATGAGCCCTCCAGCAGCGAGCCTATTGTATTTGGTATTGCAATTAATTTATATTGTGAGATAATCCTCACCATGGTTTTCCCCTTCGTGGGTTTTGTAAGGAAAGCAGAGGTACGGAAACACTTTCCTAATGTCAAAACCACAGGGAAGAATGCAATGCAGGGCTTTTAATTTTTCAAATTACAATCTAATTAAGACACACATGAAAGATTTACAGAAATAGAGTAAATACACAAAGACAATGAACAACAGATTTACGTGGGAAACCCTTACTGGAAAAAACCCACCACACCAAACTGAAATCTCTTTGTATTATAGTAACAAAATATTACATACAATTAGAGATGCAACTCTCTGGTTATCAGTTCTCAGTAGCTACATTCAAATGTTCATTCAGTTACAGAATAGATCTCAACGGTTCGATTTTCTCATCATCCTTCTCAACAAAATCGATCTACTTTAAATCTAATCACATTCTGATTTTTCCTTCTGTGCATCCTTATCTGCTAGATCTCCATCGAAGAAAGTTTCCATGCCAATTCAGATTTTTCCCTACAAGCTATTTTTCTCCAGTGTAGCAACAGTTACAAAAATCCAACCGTCATTCAGTTTGAAAACTCCTTCACCTCGATTGGTCGACAAGATGCCACACAGGATGATCACACAATCAATGGTTCACACTTTGTTGGCATATCGGTGAGACACTGACAGTGTCTCCTCGATGCCACAAAGTTTCTCTATCGATATCGGCTTTAAGTCTCTAGTAGTCAGCAAGACAACAAAGAAGTTATACCGAAACCATTGATGTCCATTTTGTTCCTATCGGCAAAGGTTTCCCTTATCGGCGAGACTCATATTGAATGCACAAGTCACAACGATCAAACATTCCATCGGCAAGACATTTTGATCTTGCCAAGACTTTCTGCTGACAAACTTATGTTACTCTGAAGCCTTTCACCTATTGGCAAGACCCCATGGTTTCAGTGAGACGTCATACCGAAACAAAGCTTCCATCGAAAGTCACACTGTTGCCAAGACTCATGTCTATCGCCGTGACCTTTCTCCGAGCGCCCT
>VDFB02343761.1:0-29093 GCA_007258455.2 Sequoia sempervirens | reverse complement strand
ACTTGTCTCAACCCATCTGGCCATATTTAGGAGAGGAAACTAAAGAAATCAATTCTTTGGCCCAACTAATGGTGCTACAACCAAATCCATTTTCTTAGCTTCAGAGTGAGGATGGATTGCTTTTACAAGTTTTGTATTCCAACCTTGATTTGAGTAGTTCATCTGTTTCAGATAGCTATCCTCAACAATGTTTCCTGCAACAACTAAATCCTGAAAGTACAACACATCAATTTCCTGTAGTATATCACAATTTGCTTCCACATGACATACAGAAACCACCTTTATCAGCAGCCTCCATGAATGATCTTACCAAGCATGTATAAATATCTTTAGGCCGTCGTTTATACATAAATAATAAGTTGTCTCTATCTCAACAAATCGCCCTAGTCACAATGTTGCAAGAGCAACATAGAGATTTTTCATGAGACTATGGGGATATGAAGGGACTAGATCCTCACCTCTGTACTCATAGGATCTACATAAAGGAAGATTGTTCACCTATTAGGTAGCCCCAAAGAAGGATAAACCTAGCACTTAGGGAAATAGTTAAAAATGAGCTCCAAAAATTGCTTAATGCTTATTTTATCTACCCCATTTCAGATGGTCAATGGGTATCCCCATTGGTCATTGTCCCTAAAAAAGGTGGGAAATGAAGATTTTGTGTAGACTACAGGAAGCTGAACAAAGCAACTAAAAAGAATCATTTTTCATTACCATTTGTTGACCAAGTGCTAGACACATTGTCTGGAAAAAAATATTTCTCTTTTTTGGATGGCTATAGTGGGTACAATCAAATTAGAATTGCCCCTGAGGATCAAGACAAAACAACTTTTACCACTCCATGGGGCACTTTTTCCTATTTTGTTTTACCTTTTGGCCTGTGTAATGCACTTGCAACATTCCAAAGGGTAGTGATCAGTATTTTTACTGATATTTCTCATGATTCTATGGAAATCTACATGGATGACTTCACCACTTATGGAGCTACTTATGAAGAAGCATTAGAAAATATGGAGAAAGTTTTGAAAAGATGTAAGGAGCATAATTTGTCCTTGAATAGTGAAAAGTCATTTATGATGATTTAAATGGGAATTTTTTTAGGCCATCATATCTCTCAGGCAGGAAATCAGGTTGATCCTACAAAAGTAGAAGTCATTCTAAATTTGCAAAAACCTATGAAGCAAAATGATGTTAGAAGCTTCCTAGGACATGCTAGATATTACAAAAGATTTATCAAAGATTTCAGCAAAATAGCTAGCCCATTATATGCTTTATTGACTAAGGATTCTAAATTTAATTGGACTGAGGCGTGTGACAAATCTTTCTTGCAAACTAAGAACTTACTTACTCGTGCACTGCTTCTTCAAGGATCAAGTGGAGTTTCCCTTTCATATACAATAATAAAATGCTCTCGACATGCCATCTGGGCATTTTTGTGTGATAGAAAGAGAATTCCATTGAGCATGCCATATATTTCATTAGCAAAAACCTGCAAGGCCCTGAATTAAACTATACTATCATAGAGAAAGAATTGCTAGCAGTTGTGTATGCCTTGAACAAGTTTTGACATTAGGTCATTGGTTACCAAATAGTTGTCCATACATATCATGTAGCAATAAGATACCTCATGAATAAGTCTGCCATATCTGGCAGATTAGCAAGAAGGCTCATATTGTTGTAGGAATTTGATATCATAATTATTGATAAACCAGGCTGGGCTAATGTGGTAGCTGATTTCTTGTCAAGACTTCAAACAACTACACCTACCACCCTAGAGGTAATTGATGATAGATTTCCTGATGAACATCTATTTTTCATTACTACTCGAACCCCATGGTATGCAGATATTGCAAATTACTTAGCAACCAACAAAATTCCAGCCCACTTCTCACCAAAGGAAAGACAATTGTTGGTAGAGAAAAGTTTTAACTTTTCATGGATCGCAGACTATTTATTCTACATAGGACCTAACCAAGTCATTAGAAGATGTGTTAGGGAAGATGAAACCTATGACATATTGCATGCCTATCATGATGAGCCATGTGGTGGGCACTTTGCAGCTAAGAGAATCTCTATGAAAGTGCTTGCTACTAGATACTATTGGCCCACACTACACAAAGATGTTGCAGCCTACACCAGGAAATGTGGCAGATGTCAACACATGGGAAGACCAACAAGGTCTGATGAAATTCTACTGTATCCTAAAGTGGTAGTCAGTCCCTTTGACAAGTGGGGCATGGATTTTGTTGGGCCTATTGATCCTCTATCCAATGGGAAATCTTATATTTTGGTTTGCATTGATTATGTAACCAAGTGGGTAGAAGTGAAAGCAATGCAACATGCTCATGACAATAAAGTCATTGATTTCCTATATGAAAATATTTTTACTCAGTTTGGAGTCCCAAGAGAACTTGTTACTAATCAAGGAGCTTAGTTTAAATCAAACTTACTCACTGCATTGATGAATGATTACAAGATCAGGCATAGAAAGTCTAGCCCCTATCACCTTCAGGCCAATGGTCAGGTAGAGGTTACCAACAGAGAAATTGAGGCAATCCTTACTAAGACAGTACAATTACACAAGAAGGATTGGAGTAGTTGCTTTCTTGAAGCAGTCTGGGCCTATAGAACAAAATGGAAAACAACTACAGGGTTCACTCCTTTTGAGTTACTCTATGGAAAAATTTCCATGTTGCTAATAGAGTTTGAGCATAAGACCTTAAGGACTGCTCTCCAACTTAACATTGATATTTCAGAAGCACAAAAGGAACGCCTCCTACAGTTGAATGCATTGGATGAGCTAAGGAAAGCTACCTGCAACATACTAAAACTATCCAACAGCAACGAAAGAAATGGCATGACAATCATATCTGAACTAAGTAATTCTCTACTGGTGATTGGGCACTACTTTATGACTCCAAGTATAAAAAAAATAAAGGTAAACTCACCACTGATGGCTTGTCTTTATGAAATATAAATTGTATTTGATAATGGTTCAGTTCAATTAGTCACAATAGATCCTGTTCGATTCAAGCTACTAGTTAATGGACACCATCTTCGGTTGTATCATAAGCTAGCCTCGAAAGAAGAATTTATGCAGTAGTTTGTTTAGGATCCTACCACTGATCTTCCTATAGCAAAAGGCTTTGGCCTTTCTCCTACAGATTCACCTTAATTTTATAATGCATGCTCATAATAACGGTTTCCTTTTTAAGGAAGCCCTTTTTCTTCGTTGTCCTTCATTGCCACCATTCATTTCCTTTTCTTCCATGTCACCCATCCATGTCATCCATCCACACCACCCTAATTTATGATTTTACTTCTAGCCATCATTTCATGCTAAATCTATCATCTTTCCCAACAAGTATGGGAATTTATTGAAAGGTACGTGATATATTTTGTTGTCGCATCATTTATTTCTTTCATTTTATTCATTCACTACTATGTCCATATTAGTCATTATTACCAAATCTTCGCTTGTCCTTTAGTAGATATGTGGACACATGTCACATTTTAATTAGGGGGCAGGATAATCCATTTCAAACTTTTTCTTATGACGTTGTCACAACTATTTGGATATTTTTATTTTCTTGTACTTTCCAAATATGACTACATGTTTCCATCCTAAATAACAATTAAACTGCTTAAATTTGAGTAGTTGTAACAATCATTGCATGCAATTATCTTTTGAGTTCCTTCTTGGAAAAGAAGAGAAAAGTGATGCTAGGACAGAAGAAGAAGAGCAGAAAAAGTAAATTTTTTTTTGGATTTTCAGAGAAGAGTTTGAGTTTTAGTTGAGACAATTTGTGAATATGGGTGGCCAATTGGTAAGACATGAGCCTATAGCTCATGAGCTATTGACACAAAATCCTCAAATAGTTCAAGTATTCAGCCTTTGTGGTTGGTTGAATTATTTTTTAAGGTTAGATTCTTTTAATGAGGAACCTATAGGTGAACTTTTGAGAATTCTTTTTGAAGGAGAGGCTACAGTATGGGGTTTGGCAGTAGCTGTAACAAAAGAAAAAATTGCAGAAGTAACTGGGCTTCCAGTCCTTGGAGAGAATTTTTCTTCAGATGTTGTCTCTACTAGGGAAAAATTTACAGTACCAACTGATGGACCCTTGGAGGTTTCCAAGCAAGCGTGGAAATGAGTGTCATTGCCTCCTCCATACCTAGAATATGTTTCTTTTATAATTAGGTACTTAATGTGTGAGGGATGTTTTTCTTATCTACATTCCTACCATTTTAAATTGTTGAGTCATATGAGGCATGAGTTAGTTGTTAATGTTCCAAAAAAATTGTTAAATCTTTTGAAACAATGCACCCATGAAACCCAGAGGGGTAGGGATAACTCTGTTTCCCATCATGCCCTTATTAAACTCTTGATTGAACATTCTCTGAGGGATGTGTCACCTCTTTCTCTGCAAGAATTTTTTTCCCAAAAGAGTTTGCAACTTCCAGAACCCCATAGAGTACTCCCTGCATGGCCCAAGAAAAAGAAAAAGAGAATAGAATCTACAAGTAGGGAAGCAGAGCAAGAATCATTTTCTCCTGTAGCACTTACTCCTATAGCCTCCACACTAGAGCCCTCTTCCTGAGTATAAAATAGGTCTACTAGTAGAAGAGAAAAAGGAAAAATGAAGGTAGGAGAGTCATCTAGGGTTGAACAAACCCTAGAATCTGACCCTCATCCTCAAAAGAGGAAACGTTCTACTCCTGTAACATCCTCCCCTGTAGCAGTTTCTCCTCCAGCAATGCCTATTTCCACCACAAGTTCACCACCATCTTCTTCAATTAAATCTAAGTCCTCTAGGCAACTCAGAAAGAGGAAAGCTACGAGAGCACCTCCTGCAGCTGCAACATTACCGAAAAGAGTTTCAATAAGAAAACAACATAAAGTCACTCCTACCTCAGCTCAACCTAAAATTATAATAATTTCTGAGGAATCTAAAGAATCTGAACATGATGTTTCTCAGGATGTATCTAAGAATGTTGCACAAATTCCATTTGTTATTCCTGGGGAAGAGCAAATTGAGACAATGGAAGTTGAGAAAGCACAACATGATGAAAGGGGGATGCCAAGTCTTGATGACTTGGCTGAAGTGGCTATGCAAATTTTAGAGGAAGCACAATCTCTTCCAGTGTAGCAACAAGAATTTATCCTGCAACAAGAAGAAGAACAACCTGTACAATTTGAGGTGTCCAATGAAACCTTATTACCTTCTACAACTTGTCAAGAAATGGTTGTTTATAAAAAGACATTTTTGATTGAATTTTTGGAATACCTTAGAACTACATGGAGGTTGGTCACATTTCAAACCTTTATTTTTCGCCACTTAGCCAAAATTGAAGTACAAAAAAGCCTTTGGGAGGTAGAGAAGAAACAATTGAAAAGAAAAATTGAAAGGTAGGAACAAGAAATTCAAGAATTAAAGGAGAAAATGAATGAAATGATGAAGGTAACTGGTCAAATCATGGAATGTAGACCACCACCCAAGGTTTATGCCATGTACCTTAAAGAAAAATTCCTTTGGTTTTAGTTAATGAGAATTTCAAGGAACTTAGATCTTGTCATTCATACAGCCAAAGAATTTTATGATGCATACCAAGTAGCCCCTAGTTGGTTGAAGAATTATTTGTGTGAATTTTATTTGCATGGTTTGATAATTCCCTTTGAAACAGAGTGGAATCCACTTCTTTATATTGGTGATATTCAGTTAAGGTCACTCATGTCTTGGGCAATAAATGAAACTAATTATGGCAGAAATTTGGAGGCCTATGAAGAAGTTGAAAGGGATGAGCCCATCCCACTATGACTTGAGAGCTTAGATCCCTACACAATGCTAAAAACTTTGCTTACCGTTGCATATGGATTCAATGATCAAGCAATTAAAATGAAAATATTTGATCTCAAGAAACAAGTATATGATGAATTCAAAGGCCAGCCATATCTGTTTTGGAAGCTATCATCTTCCAAAATTGAGAAAAGATGGAAAAAATTAACTATTGGTTTAAGAAGGTCTGAGCCTCATAGCCCTTTGAATTTCAAGGCAACCCTCAGAAGAATAGAAAGGTACATGCAGCTCAGTCTCTAGAAGAGGTTTCAGTTATGGTTGCCTTTGACATTTCGACCTCCTATGCTAATGTGGCCACTTTACCCCTATCGAGCTTCAAATATTAATGAGGATATAGAAGCCCATAGATATGAAAGATGGCAGAATTTCAGAGGTTTCTATTACAAGTTCAAAACTTCATTGCAGGGTCATGCCACACCTTCTGATTTCAGGGAGACAACTAGGAGGCTTAATGCTAGCGGACCATCATTAGGCTAAGTAGGGGGCAAATGATGAACCCAAAATATGCTCATGATTTGAGTATTATGTTGTATTTTTAATACCCTTACTCTTGTTGTTAATGGTTGTTTTAACTCTTTAAAAGACCTTTTTAACGGGTGGTATCTTGTAGCAATACATTCCAAAATTCATGCAGCCTAACATTTCTATATGTCTATATTAATTACCTTGTTTGACTTCCAAAATGACTGATATAATGCATGTGGTTTTTGAATAATGAAATAGATTTAATATGTTATTAATGAATGAGTATCGTGTAGTTTCCATGTGTTCTTTCTTTTTCTTTTTTCACCTTGTGTTTCACAGGTTGTTGAAGGAAGCATGAATGAGTCAAGCACAGCTGATCTCAGCCTTGCAGTAAAGTCCATTTCCTACATGACTTCAAGTAAGTTGTTCCAGTGAAGACTCTCTAACCGAGTTATTGGGAAGAAATATAAATGTTAATTAATCTGGGAAGAGTGGAATGCTAAATTCTCTCTGAATCATGTTGAACGGATATGTTCATTTATGAAGTTTGTTCCTCAATTTTGAGATACATTTATATCCACGTCTTTCTCTATTAGAGTTAGGTAGTTAGTTGCTTTCCTAATTTAAATAAGTGTTCCTCCTATGTGAATGAGCAAGAAGATTATCTAAGAGTTAGTATCATAATAAGAATCGGAGTTTTGTTAGCTTTCTGAGAGTAGAACAATCAATGTAGATGACTTCAAGTTATGAATAAAAGTTGATGAAGTTCTGATTTTAATCCTTGCGTAAATTAGTTGATGCTTGCTAAGGGGGCCCACTTAGTAAGTATCTATAGTTGAGTAGTTGTTTATTTTCTATTGATTATAGGTTAGATTTCATTCTTCAAAGTTTTAGCACAAACTCAGTCTTCTGTTGTTCCTGCAGCATCGAGAATCCATCCCTATGTTTGTTCCTATAGTTCATGGTTTTTTTCTTAGTAATAGTTGTTATGATTTCTGCTTTGGTTAAGTTATGTTTGAGTTAAGAAGACTTTACATTACTTTCCTATAGCATAGGTAGAATTCCTTCCAAGTAGTTATTTCTAGTAAGTTGTGACTGATATTGGTTCTTAGTGCACATACAATGCCACTCCATTTCAAGTATACGTTCCCTAGTTTGACAAAGTAAATGAACGAGCATGAAAATATATTAGTCGCTTGCTAGAATGTCCAATTCCCAGGTTAGGATTTGTCATGATTTTTATATCCTTTTGTGGATGTGACCATTCCAAAAGAAAAAATGGTGCCCCAGGTAGAGAGCCATCTAGCCATATACATTTTCCATTACATCCAATCACCACCAAAATGGTGTTACATATCACAAGCTATTACAATTTCTATTGCATGCCAACAAGATTGCATTTTCTAGTACACCTCAAACCACAATAGCAACCAGACTTCAAAATTTAACATTTCATGAACACCCACCCAAACACCCCACTCCTTGAGCCACATTGCATAAGATTAACCCACTTGACCTCCAAAACCACATTGCAACAGAGAAATACATCTCACCTAAGGAAATTATGAATTCTAGGGTTTCCCAAAACTATAGTGTTGCCTTCATCCACCAAGCCCTCCATAGTGATGTACTCTTATAAGTAGTCGATGCCCTCATCAAGAACTAACCCTAGAATCTATTTCAAAAAATTGATGCTCTTCAACATGACCACATGAGATCTAGGAAGGGAGGCTGAGTCATTTGAGAAGATCAAAGGTTAATGATTTGGTTGCACCCCATAATGGCTCAATAGATAGTAATCTCCCAACAATGGAACCCCCTATCCCTCAACATAATCTCTAATGCATCCTCCACAATGACTAGATACTTTCCCCAAACCAATTTCTTGCATAGTTGGTGTGTCATCTCCTTCTTCTACCCCACATCCAAAACTGAGCAAAGAACATGGTTGATATATCCATGTTAACCCATTGTCTATGATAAGAGTGGATAAATTCCTCAATGAGCACCATCTTCAACATGTGGAGGATTAAGCGATGCTTTGTTTTAAAGACATTCCCCAATTTCTTCTCAGTCACCTCCCCCATGAATGTTAGAGACTCCTCAAGCTCTCCGATCATATTAGTGTATCCATGATGCAATTGTGAGGCCCCCACTTATTGATGGGAATGATAGATTCAAAGTGAATCATAGGGTAATACATTATATTAGTGATTTAAGGATTGTTATTTAATTGTAATGTAAAAAAGAAAAAGAGAGTTAAAATTGAAATGATTATAACTGATGGTGATCATTATAAATTATTCAAAGGATACTATGTTTCAAACCCTGATCCATATGAGATGTTATGAATAAATAAAGAGTTTAAAATTTTAAGTTGATTCTTATGCAAAATATATTATTGATTAAACATCGATATTCCTTATTTCAAATGTTAGAGTGGTCAAACAAATAGAGGTTAGATTATTATTATTGATTAAATCATAATATTGCATCAATGTGAAATTGCAAATTTGATGACAATAATAAAAGTAAAATTTAGAATTGGAAATAAGATCAAAATTAATATTAAGAATTAATAGTAATATTAATAATAAATAGTAAAATTGAGACTAATCATAGCAATGATAACAATAACATGTATATTGATTTTATGAGTGATTAATATCTAGGTAAATATAATTATAAATAATCGAGGAAATTATCTTGTTACCCATAGTAAAATTATCATTATATAAAGAGAAATATTTACAAGTAATCTTAGAGATGCATATCATAACAACTATTCAATATAAGGTAAATTATTAGTTTATTTATCAAATATTTGTATTGGGTTATAGATAAATTAAATTATCTATTTAAAATAGACATAATATTAATTTAATTTTAGGTAGTAATCAAATAGCAAGCATCAATTATTAGCTAGTATCAAAAATTATAAGGGGATAGCGTGTAGGCTGATGTAGTGAAATATTTGTTTTAACAAAAAAAAAATCTTATGCGGAAGCAATATAATGAATGTAAAAAAAAAGAAGCTTTCACTAGAGAGAAATTAAAAGCACCAATATGGGCACCTTTTTAGTAGGTTGGACATCCATCAAAAGCAGCTTACAAAATGGTAATTAAGGAGGATGGGGAAGTTAAGAGTGACAAGAGAGATCTATGTGATATCTAGAGTAAATGTTGGGAGTTAGAAGCATTGAAGGGGATTGGTAAATCAAGAATTTGTTCATAATCTATCCACCATCCCAATTTATGGAAGGATGGTGTGCCATGAGAGGGGGATCGAGCTTTGGTGATGGAGTGATAGAGGAGCCAAGTAGTCTTTTCTTTTTGGGGGAGGGAGCTCTAATGGTTAAGGGTGGCAAACCAAGTGTGTCTGATTTTAGGTAGTAGGATTAAAACCACATAAGTTTTATTGAAAGTGGAGAAGATTAGTGGAAGCTAGTAGTGCTAAGGTTGCTAGATTTAGCAGTGAAAAACACTATCAACAAGGAGCACAAAACTCCATCAACAACTGGTTGTATATAACCAATTGAATAAGTAACTTCTAGGCTTGCTTCTTGTGTCAAGTAAGAGGAAATTTCCATCCTGCATGGGTTTAGGGTTTAGGTTTTGTAAATAGATAAGCTTATTGCACCACTAAATTATATTTATAGAGAGGAAGCTAAAGAGTTATCCAAAGTCACAAATAGATGGCCAAGAGTGGCACTATGGTTTTGAGATTCAAAAGGAAAGGTTATGTAGACACCATTCCATCGACAACACAAATTTTTAGTTGCATAGATTTTAGCAATGATCCATGACATGAAGGGGAACCCCATGCAGTTGAGATGGATTTAGAGTTATAAAAGAAAATAAGAGGGAATGAGAGAATCCATTTATGAATAGAATGGCATACTCAAAAAAAATGTGTTGCGAAGAAACTACAAGTGACATACAAATTCATAGAATGATACTCAAAAAATTACTCCTTTCTTCATGTTCAAGTGTCACCAACTTTGTCCCTTGGCTGCAAGTTGAATCTTCACAGAACCCTTCAACTCCTCCCTCCATGTCTCCACTATTTTACAACATTATCTCACATTGTTTTTATGGAATGAGGCTATCATAGAAGTTTGAAATTCTTCTTGTGGCTGATCTAACATAACTGATTTGGTAACCTTCATGTGACCATTTGTAGATTTGATAGATAACTCTTTTTCAACCTTGTACCCATCTTGAACTATCATGTGCTCTTCACTTGTGGGTGCATGGAGTGATTCTTTTCCATCATTCTTCTAAATAGTGATTATTGATTTACCAATCTCCTTTTCAAAATCATCGCAAAGATTTATAGAACTATCCTTTGTAGTTGTACAAAGCCTTTCATTCTTGCTTTGTGATGTAAATTGTCTTGATATGGAATCTGTTAACTACTGAAAGGCCTAAGTAAATTTTTTTTGTGACAACATAATTTCTCATTGAAGATCATTCAAGATGTCTTCCATTTTTTTTCTCCAAATTATGCCTCTTCTTCTTTGATGGTGAGCAAGAAGGAAGGTTGGAAACAATCTTTCATCCTAATTCTACACTTAATATAGGCATCCATCGATGTAACCTTTTATATACTTTCTATATGTAACTAATTTCCAATTGATATCTTCCCTCCAAGCTGGAAATATTATAATCATAGAACACACACACTATAATATTGCCAACTTAATGAATGAAGCCAATACAATTATAAATCAGCCCACAAAATTATTCTTTAGAGAAATACGTATCAATAGTTAAAATAATTAACAATGGCCCACAAAAATAATGATTTTGAGAATCATTATGCTAAACTTAATACAAACAACAAAAAATAACTCCTTGCACAATTATAAATAATATTTCATGGATTAAAAACCTTTCAATTTCTACAATAATAGAATGGAGTTGGGCCTGTCATTGAATAAGTCTTCAAAGTTTAAAGTGATTAAAGTATTAATCACTGAGTATAATTACCAGTGGTCTCTTAGACCATCTAGGTGTCCACCAAACTAACACGCAATGTAATTCCACTAACAAAAAATATCTGAAACTAACATGTGATGGTAGCCCTCTTAAACTTCTCCCAAACTAATGCACAATCATCTAGGTATTCACCAATCTAACATGCAATGCTAAAACCCCAACAGGATAGCAAGATCACTAGCTCTGATACCACTAGAATATCCTTAGCTTGAGTTCATTAAAAATACTTAAGTGCTTTCATATTGTTTTAAATATTTCAAATGGTTTGTTTAGAGTAAGGAAAAATTAATGCATGCAACAAATTTGAAGTATAAAGGAGTTCAAATCAATAATGAATCCAATGCAAGTGTAAAATATCTAATTATTTTATTGACTCTAGAATATTATGATTTCATGAAATAGACTAGATATACAACAAATTCTATGATTTTTATAGCTAATTTCCTTCTTCAATTAGACCATGATTTGTAATCATGGTGCCTACCAGAACCTTGATGAAACTACAAATTCGATAGAGCTAGACCTTTCTATAATTGTGATTTCTTATTTAAATATGATGGCTTTCAGCAACTATAAACCATTGTGTGAATGTTGTGATCATTAAATGAACTAGGATTTCCATCCCATTCATTCCATAGCCAAGGTTTTTGTCCTATAGAAATTCTTCTACAAAGCTCGATATAGAGAATGAAAAATACAATGAATTCTAAATCATTTTCTCCCTTAATCGAATGTTGTATCTTCAAAAGTTGCCAATCCTACTCTTCATAAAAAATTAGTTGATTTCCTTGAAAATATATTATTTCTATTTTGAGTAAATCATCCTTTCTTTTCCTTATGAAATATCCTTACATAAAAAAACCATCGATGCCTTGAATAATTCTAATTTTCTTTTAAATAATTCATCCCTTTTGGCATTAGTGAAGACTTAGGCATTGGATTGAGGCCCTAGCTCATTTGGCTAAACCCTTCCTATTGTAGGAGGTTGGTCACAAGGTCTAGTCTCCCCCACCCCATGGTACTGAAGGGCGTGTTGCGCTAGCTTCACTGGTCACATTAAAATTTTTACCAAGAGCACTGCAATTTATAGTGGGTCATGCTACCCGATTCCTACAGCCTGAAAAAATACTTTGGGCATTTAAATTATTCTTTACCTTGAGTAAAATCCTAGAAGTAATAATTTTTTCATTTAAGTGGCCCCCACCAATACTCAAAATGAATAATTAAAGAATTTCAATTGAACTATAGCTTTTTGGCCTCAATTTAATTATTCTTTTAATCCCTTATATTTAGATTTATTTCTAATCTTTGGAAAAGAAATGATTAGAAGATTTCTTCAAAGATGAACCTCATGCAAATAGGGATATTACATTATTTTCTAATTTAGGACTAAGATTGAAGATACCAATCATTAACGTGTAAATTAAAGTTTAGGAAACCCATCAAAACCTCATTGTTAAGGGACAAAGCCTAAGTCATGTTTAGGTTTGAAGATCTTCTTCATGAGATTATTTCTTGAGTTTTTACTTTAACTACATTTAATCCCTTCCTCATCTACTCACAATAATTCCTTTATTTTTTATTCTCTTCTTCTTCAACACTTTTCCTATAACAAAATGCACACCACACCTACATAATAACAAAAAACTTGAGGATATACATACTACCTTCTAACCATCCTCAAATTTTATGGAGGATAGAAATCCCTTAGTTGCAAACTTTAGTCAATTCCATGTGATTCTTTCACCTATCCACAAACTAAACTTGAGGCTTTAAGATAAAATTTAATACAATTGTAATGCAAGATCCCAAATGACAAGATGTCCAATCATATAACAAAAAGAATCACAATGAAAAGCACACTCACAAAAAAAAAAAAGATAGTCACATACTAAATAATACATTTGAAACTTCAATCCAAAATAATATAAAACTAAAATAACTAGCAGTTTTTTGTAGTAACACAAAATGATGAGTTTATAGGCAGAGATGTACATGAAAGGCAAGTGACATGTAGGCACTAAGGTTGGGAGTGTTGAGAATGTCTTGTAGTAGGCATAGACAAGATAGTGACATAGTGATACATAGTGGTCCACAATTATTGTATAAAATATTGCACAATAGGAAGTGTAATGAACAATTTAGAGATGAAATAATATAGTGCAATGTAGAGTGATCCAAGAGGATCCAGAAGAACCTAAAATTTTCATAGTATTAAAATCTCTCAGAACAGGTGTCATTGTGTAGAGCCCACCGACACGAACTTGATGCAATTCAAACAAGCTCAAAAGGAGTCTATATGCCAAAGTTGTGAGTAGTCAAAATTTTGGTCAACCAATAAATCAGAGGGCTCAAAAAAAGGGAAAAAATTTGAAGTCAGCAAACATGGTCAAATGGGGTGTTGTCATGAAGATCTCATCGAAAGCTTTTTGACACAACTTGTTTCATCGAAAATGAAGTCCATTTGCATAAGATACAAGTGGCACATCAAACAGATCAGCTAGCAAATCCCATGTGGCACACTCCATCCAATATCTCCATTTTATATATATATATATGGTTTAAAAATTGAAAGGAAAAAGGAGGATTTGGTGGGATTTTATCTATTAAAATCCTCTTGCCTTGCCCATAAAACAAGGAGAGGAAAAAAATCATGTAAACTTATATTTCAACAAATCAACCCCTTTAACCACCTTACTCATATTTAATAGATTTATTTAAAATATTATCGAAGAAGATTATTAAGGGGATTTTTAAAGATATTTTTAAAGATTATAATGTAAGCCCAAAATTATAAGGGCCATTATTTTAAAAGGGGTAGGTTTATTTTGAAATATTTTTAGAGATAAGGGAGGATTTTTAACAACTTGGCCATGCAATTAGGAGATATGGGTATATTTGCAAAATAATATGGTTTTAGCCCATATTAGCAAATAAATGTGTATACAAAGGGGGTGATTTTTGTAAAGGGACACATTGGAAATTATTGGAAGGAGGTAATTTGTGAGAGAAAATTACAAGGTGTTTGCATACACCAAAAATTGTAAAGTGAGATTGTGAGGAAATTCTATGCAGGTTTTGAAAGCTTGTGTATTGTAACAAAGCATAGTTTTGCTTGGCATTATCAAAAAAGCACTCCCAACATTGAGAAGCAGACCCAAAGACGTAGTCCACGTTGGATGAAATCCATTATCAATTTGTGCATTGTGATCCTTCTATTTCTCTTTCTCATTCCTCTCTTTTCCATCTTAAATTCTCTCTAGTTTAAATTTAGTATTTGAATTTCTAATTAATTATTTTGTAATTTCAATGGTTAAACAACATAGTCATGCAATCCTGTTATGATCAGGAAGAAATTGTAATTAGGATTAATTTGCAAGTTATTTTCTAAACCTCTAATTACATATCATAGAGAATGAGAATGAGGAATGCATTAGAGAGAGAATGATAAACTGTAAAAGACTAATGTATTAGAAAATGTAGATTGTTATAGAGCACCAAATCAAGGATGCAACAACATATTAACATATATTGTATAAGACAAGCTATTTTACTACATTCCAACTAGAGAGAGAAAACAAAAGCTATAAATCAAGTTCTATCAGTTTGAACAATCAAAATGTACTCTTTTATGAACAAAACCTTATCAAATATTAAAAGAATCTTGGCTTTACTACAACACCCTCTCATAAATTGAAATAATATAGCATGTTCAATAGAACCCTATTGAAAATAAAATAATGTAGCCTAAGATAGAGAAAAATAATCAATAAAACTTTTTGATCTTTTCTCAATAGCACACTTGTAAAAATTGAAAGAATACAACCTCTTGAATAGGAGCCTATCGAAAATCAAAGAATATAGTGCAAGCTAGACAATAGCAATCTATAAAAATTGCATAATGTCAACAATTTCTTTGGATCATGAGAGGGATCATGCACAATATAGCCTTTCCAATAACAACTTCTTGAGAATGAAACAATATAGCTTACACAAGAGAACAATAATGAACAATTCCCAATGGAATCTAACACAAAGTGTATTAACATTAACTATTTTATTCCATCACAACCATAGCCTAAAACATATGAGTTGTGTTTGAATCTTATGTCAGAAACATAGATATCTATACATAAGATATTTAAAATAAAACACAACAAAATGAGCCTTGGTTTCCACCCTTCCATATTGGTTCATGGAGCCCCATGGACTCTCACGAAACCTCCAAGCAAGAATATATGTTATCCACCACTCTGATCAAGGGTGGAATGAATTTTTCTTATCACAATCAACATAGATTATATTAGGATCTAATTGTCTATTTGAATATTGTGACTAATTTTGCAATTAGTTCATCAAATTTTCCATTATATCTAGAGTACGCTATGAAAAAATAACAAAAAAATGTGAAGTTTAGTGTGGTGAACATCCATATTTGACATAGAATATGTAAATAAACATATTTAAAGAGCTCTATAATGCATAGTACAAAATATGCAATATACATGTAATGCAAGGCATCAAATAAGTAAAATTCAAGCATACTTGTGCATGTGCTAGATCATAGTAGGAAGAAAAGAAAATGAGGTATGATCTGCACCATACTGTATTCACTCATGGAGTTCCAAACACTCTCTCCAAACCCTTGAATAGGAAAATAAACTAACCACGACTATGATCAATGGTAGAAGCAATGTTTTGGCCACTAATGATTGTAAACAAAATCATTGGAATCTGCATTATGGCTAGAGTAAGCTCTGGAAGAATAAAAAAAAATTGTGAATATTAGTGAAGTGATCATCTCTAATTCATAGACACCATATAAACCAAGAGATATAAAAGTTCTATATTTTATAACACACAATTTGCTATGTCCTTGTAATGGGATGAATGAAGTAAATAAAACTTAGGCATACCTGGTGCACATTGTAGAATGCAATCTCAACATAAGAAAAAAACACCCGATGTCCACCCTACCATATTGGCCAATGGAGCATTGCGTTCTCTCACCAAACCCTCGAGCAAGGAAAATAAATAGCCTACCATTGGTATCAATAGTGAAAGCAATGTTTAGACTGTTGCTGACTTAATACAAGATCTAAAGGCATTGAAAGTTCCACATATGATGTTTGTTTGGGTTGAGTATGGTTTCCAACATGAAATAATAATACCAAATTTAGTGTGCTAAACACATACCATCAGAAGGCAATAAGTCAATCAAAAAATATAAAGGCTTATACAATTCATAACAAATAATATGCAATGAAGTTGTAGTAGAAGAGTGTAAGTAAATAAAATGTAGGCATACCTTGTGCATGGAATGGATTGGATTATCAAGACAAAAAGGGAGGCCTACTTTGCACCCTACTGCATTATGTCATCAAGTGTCATGGACTCTCACAAAGCCCCTAAGCAGGAATTTTTTTTGTCCACAAGTTTAATCTATATTTTAGTACATACATTTTCAATGTAAAATGTTGTAACTGAAATATGGTTAGACAGAAGAGAAATTTGAAGTTTAGTACAACAAACATGTGTCATTGCTAGATAATATCTAAATGAACAAATATAAATAGTTGTATGGTTAGTAACAAATAATATCTAATGTATGTGGAATAAAATACATCATATAAAAAATATGCAATGAATACCTTTTACAAAGAGGAGACAATATGTGGACAATTGCATATAATTGTCTTATTCTACCTGAAAATTTTATTTAGCTGAAATCACTGTTATCTTTTTTAAAAATATATACAATTGTGGCATTTGTGATAAAGAATTTTGGATGTAATTACAAAAGAAGAGATGGAAAGAATGAGATATAGCCTTACCTTGTATACAAATATAATATAGTTCCAACTTGAACACCATGGAAAAATTGTGAAGATGAAGGTATTAAGAATTATGAAGATCTGCAATAACAATCGGAAATGTTTGCAATCCAAATTTGCTAGAATTTGAAGTTGTTAGAAAGAAATGATTCAAACATGATAGATATGGAAGTGGCATTATTCAGTAAATGGAGGAAGCTATTGAGAGAAAAAATAAATATATATAATGAAGTGTGTTTTGTTGGGTACAAGGGGAAACACAAAGCAACAATTTAATAGGAACTTCTCATAGTAATGACTATAGAAATAAAACCTTTGGACTGCTGAGTGAAAGTGATTAGAATGAATGAATGGTATTGGAAAGCATAAAAAAAAGGAAAGAAGTGGTATAGTTATTGAAGAACAAAAATATTTCATCATGGTGGGAGAGTGTAGACAAATATTGGAGATTATCATCTTCTTTGATTCAAGCACATTGTATTTATGTTGGAATGTAGCCTAGAGTATCTCACAAAAAGAGAGCAGATCTATGTGTATTCTTTCATTGATTTAACATGAGAGAGCTTCAATGTTAGTTCTTACCTTTTTTAGTTCCAATATCCGTTGTAGCTTTTCTAGTTTTTAATCCTTGAGATTTATGGATTGTTATATCCTAGGCCATTGTCAATGGGGAGCTATCTTAATTTGCCTCATGTGATTGGGATAATTGGGATGAATCTTGGATTGTCTTGATCCCATGTTGGGCAATAGGCCAACAGTTCAACATATTCAGTGTAGTTGAGGTGATTTAGCACCTAGCATATATAATATCCTCTTACCAAACCTAACGACTGTTAACCAAACCGCTACCACCCAAAGATTTGTTTTCAACATTACTTGTTGACCAATTGCAAGCAAGATATCTACTTGGAGTTGTTCATCATCACCATAAAAGTGTGTTTTGTTGGGATCATTCAACAACACTAATTGCAATTGGATCATTTAATTGTTGTAACATTTTCCTTTTGTGCAAAGCAACCAACCTATTTGTTGGGAATAAGTGGATATTCTCATCAAACTCTTGGTTTTGCTTAGATGGAAGCATGGATTTTGTTTGATTCATAATAATTTTCTAGTTAATTAGGGATGCCTAGCAATTTCTAATATTCATTAGGAGCATATGAAACCATTGTTGTGAATCAAATTTCCCATCTTGGTAAAAGACAATGTCAAGCATGATAACAATATTAAAATTCTTCCAAAGTGCCAACGCTATGGATTGAGAACCATAGATAGGCCTATCCATAATAGGGGCTAGTTTTTCCAAGTCACCCACAAGTATAATAGAAACACCGCCAAATGGCTGCATATGTCTACCAGGGAATGCTTGCTGTAATGAACTATCTATCTTAAGCAACAACTTGGGACCCAAGAAACTCATTTCATCAATTAATATGTACTTAATATGTTTGAATTCCTCTTGAAATATAGTCAATGGTTGTACTTTCAATGGATTCATATGTCTTATTGGTATTCATAGAATAGTATGCACTGTGGAGGCACGAATATTGTAAGCAACAACACCCATTGGTGCCAAAGCACACAAATAATTCATTTTCTAATTCAGTGATGTATTTAGTGCTCTATGTATCTTGTCAATGAGTAATGATTTACCTATGCTAGTAGTTCCTTGAATGATCATACATATCAGTTGTGATGAGGATGGGCCAAGGTGGTGTTGTTCAATGATATTCAAAGCAAGCTCTTATCTAGGAGATAGTTGATGGCAAAGTTCAAGCGTTGCAAATGAGTAGAGGGTGTATTTAGTTGTATTAAATTTACTTTTTGAAACAAACTATTTAGTAATATTATGAAGATTCTTTGGAACATGGTGGCTATCCCACATGTTGTGCAAGTCAATGTCCCTCTTACCAAAGAGATGCAAATGGTCAAATAAAACATTGTTTGTGGCACCAAGTCGAGAGAGAAACTCCCATTCATTTTTATCTATGTGGGAAAAATACTGTGCATTATCGTTATCACTATCATTACCCTCTCCATCAACAGGGGGTTAGTAAGTCTATTCACATGCCAAAAGTCATAGCCAACAACACAAACTAGCCTCCAATTATATTATATTCTTTCTCTTGTAAGGCCTGTTGGAAATTTTGGGAGTTTAATAGCATACAGTGTTGTCATTGATGGCAACCCAAGTCATCCCTTTGATCTATAGATCTAGATTTTCTCATACCAGTAGATAAAGTGCAAAACAGGGTATTATTGAAACAATGAATGGTGAATAGGGTATTCAGTGAGTATGATGTTTCACTAGATCATTTTTTGGGGTTGTGGATTTCAAATGATGTTATGTATCGACTATACCTTATTGATGAATTTTATGGTTGTGCATTAATTGAAGTGTAATCTTGGAGGGTCAGTAGGATAATTTCCTGTTGATTACTACATGAAGGCCAACATGGTGCATGTAGCATGTGTGGATGCATAAGAAATGTTTGAATAGTATTTTTGTACTTGGAAATTTTTATTGGGTCTTAGCTAAGTTGTGGCTGACTTTGGAAGATACACATTAAGCATTGTTGGAGAATTGAGCTAAATAAATGATGAATATTTTATATTTGGTTGAAGCTGACATGAAGTAGCTAGTAATCTCCGATAGCGAATATATATATGATTTCAAGGTCAATTCATTTTTAAAAAGGAAAATATGCTAGTAGTAGTTTTGTGAGTAAGCATAGCAAAGTAGAATATAGATTAAGTGTGGAATCTGACAGAAGGTCAAGATACTATTTTGAGAGCTTAATTAGAATTGTAACTAGGCAGTTGGAGATGCTATCATTTTAGTTCATCTTTTTGTTGTAATACGAAATTTCTGTAAGGAAATGAGCCGTCTTTATTTTTAGTAGTGAGCTTGAATGCAAGTGTATTCCTTTTTACTTTCATACTTTTAATAGAGTATACTATTGTGGATTAACCCCCACCATGGTTTTTCCCCTAACAGGTTTTTCCATGCAAATATATTGGTGTCATGGTGTTATAAATTATTTCATCTTGTGGTTGCATATTTCCTTTTGTTTATGTGTTGTGAATGATTTAAGATCTGGTTTATAATTTATATTTTACTAAAAAATAATTCACCACCTCCCCCCTCAGTTTTCCTTGATTCCACCAATTGGTATCAGAGCACGGTTCCTCTGTAGAAGTTTAAAAGCTTGAGGTGGATCTTAAAGCAATGGACTCTAGTAATCTTGAACAACAACTCTTGGTGGCACTTAAAAATCTTGATCAATCTAAATCAGAAGTCTTAGAATTGAAATCAAATCTTGTGGATGTTGAAAAATTCATTAAGTCACTGAAGGATAAAATCAACGAATCAAGAGAAAAGAGGAAAGAACTATGTGATAAGTTGAAGTAGAAAGAAAGTAAAAGCTTGGAAGATGTTCATCTGAATCAAACTCTAAAAGAAATAACTGAAGAATGTGAAAAACTTGCTAGAAACAATGCTACTCTGAAACTTGAAATGGAATCCATGGTGATGAAGTTAACTAAGGAAATTGAAGAAAGAAAGAAAAATGAGGAGAATTTGGCCCTTTCTTTAAAAGAAAAATTTGAAGAATGTAATCATGCTAACAATGGGTTCATTTAGCTAGAGATTGGATTGCAACAATCTAGAGATCATGAACAAGAACTTTAAAGGTAGATAATTGTTCTCAAAAGTGAACTTTCTACTACTAATGAATATAAAGAAAAGTTTAAGATTAGTTCTACTAGTCTTGATGAGCTGACTAAAGAACAAAAGGATGCAAATGATAGAAGAGGTCTTGGATATGAAAAGGGAGAAAGCTCTGGATTTGAACATAAGGATTTTAAGAAAGGAAATAAAATGAATGAAAGGAAGAAGGCATCTGGTAAGACAACCTAATGCTTAGAAGTTTAATGGTCAATGCTTTATTTCTAAAAAATTGGTCATATGGCATCTCAATGTAGAAGTAAAGGAAATTAAAGAAGTCCATCTTTTTTCGGTCAGTGCTTTAGCTGTAATAAGTTTGGACACAAGTCGATTGAGTGTAGAAGTAATTCAAATAACTCTGTTAGTCAAGGAACACTAAATGTTACATCTGTGGAAGGGTTGGGCACATTGCTAAACATTGCAAATCTAGAGAAAATCAATGGAATGATATAATGAAACAAAAAAATCATGTGTGCTATCATTGCAACAAAGTTGGGCATATTGAAAGATTCTTCCAAAACAATAGGGGAGGTTTGGTATACATGAGAAAAATTTCTCAAAAGAATGATAAAGGATAAGAAAAGATTACTATGGAAGAGATGAGGGAGTAGATGAAGAAAACATGGATAAAAATGAGTGAGTCTGAAGAAGGAAGTAAGTCTGCACCAAAATTTGCTTCTGGTAATTCCTCCAAGAATTGATCTCAGGACATTGGCCTAGGGGGAGATATTCAAGAAAATCCTTTTCCCCCCTTTGTTTGATGTTGGCACTACTATGCAAGATCTTGTCAGTAGATGTGCTAGCAGTCTTCAATTATGTTGATGATCATTCATGTAGAAATTTGAAGAGTGGAATGTTCACAGAATCATTCCCTTGCTACCTAAGAAAGCAAGTTTTCTAGAACTTATAGGGAAAAACAATAAATGCAACAAAAAATTAGTTGAACAAAGTGTTAAAAAGGAATTTTGAACCATCACTTGTTACCATGCATTGAAGAAAAACTTGAAGGAGATATTCTATAGTAGATTTTGAAAGAGCAAAGTAAATTCATTAGCAAATCTGTCAAGGTATTTCAATTGTTTAAAAAAAAATCACTTTTTTGGGTATTTTAGAAGAAAACTTGCTCGGTACAAAAAAAAATGAAGGAAATCAAAGGAATTGTCATGTTGGAAAAATATTGTAGTGAGAAAATTAGGAATGTAAGAAATTCATTGACCACAAATGAATTGAAATGGCTTGGAAATGCAACCCACAAAAGTTTGGACATTTGGCTTGAATTTCATTAGTTTGTTGATATGGAAGTCATTAGGTTTATCTTGAACAAATTTGATAATAATATTTTAAACCTAGATAAACCCTATTGCATTTTGAAAGAAGTAATTAAGGATCTAACCAATTTGTGTGATAATGGGGATGTTTTGAAAAAGAAATATATTTGCAACTCTAAAGTTTACGCCCTAATTGATGTGACTGGCAATCAAAGAGCTCTGATAATCTCAACAATAAACTGATCATGGAAAATCAAGACTTTGATCTATGTGGTCTATTGAAGGATCAGTTGATGGAGAATGTTCAATTAATAAAGGAAAAAAATTACGCCTTCAAGTTTGGAACCTTGATTATTTGTATTGCAATGTATTTGATGAACTTCCTATGAAAAAACAACAATATTGTGTGGAAAAAAGATGAACTGGTCTACAAGAAAATATACAAACATTTTAATGCCTTGGATAATTGTGAGAATGTGTAAGTAAAATTCCTTAAGGAACTGCTAGGGAAATTCAGAAAAATCAGCATTTCCGCTCCAATAAAAACTCTTGAAGTTGGATCACCCTTCGATGAATTGGAAAGGAAGAAGAAAACAGCTAAACCGACTACTATTCATACTCCTCTAGTACTCATGGACCCAAAAATTAAAGAAAAAGGAAAAAATTAAGTGGTACTTGATGTCTTAGATGAAGAATCTGAGGAATATATCCCAATGGATGAACTAGAATCAATCGAACTGGTTTTAGTAGTATCAGTAAGAAAAGAAGAAGAGTATTTAACCAAAGAAATGATATTGAAGATTGCTCAAGAAAAGGATGGAATGAAGATAATTGCTGGCATGTGGTCTAATAGACACTCATTTGAATAGGATTTGATTGAAAGCACCTTGAGTACATATTTTGAGTACAACACTATTGATTTGGAAAGTTTGAAGAATGTGTTTTATGAGGAAATTATTGAGTGCATAAAGGAAGTTAAGAATTCTAGGTATCAATACAAAGAAGAAGATGAGATAATCTTGCATCTGAAAGAACAGTTTAGGTTGTCACTCACAAAGTTGAAGAAGAAGATGAATGAATTGAGATAGTGCATTAATGCAACAAACAACATCTATAATTATTGTCTTTGATGGCCCCATGCAATTGGGAAGTATAAGGAAAATTTGGATCAAATAGAAGTTGAACTAAACAAAATTGGTCAAGATTATAACATGTATTAGGAAAAGGATGGTGTTGTCAAGAAAAAGATTCAAAATTGCAATCGCAGCATGCAAAAGTCATATACAACAACGATAGCTTTGTGGACACTTTTTGGAAGGTGAAGGACTTGACTAAAGGAAGGCTGTAATAGTTAATTGAAGTTTTGAAGAAAGGAGAAAAGCTGGCAGAAGAGATTAAAATTTCTAAATCTCTTTTCAAGATCATAAATCAAACATCTGCAAATAACAACTTGATTCTAACCATTGGAATCTTAGTGAAGCCTAGAAGAAATTCCTTCCAGAAATGTAGGAGAAGTACAAGTTAATCTTCTGATCTTGGTGGAAGTTGAACCTCATTAATATTTTGAAGAAATCTTGGGGGAAAGAATGTATAAATAGGGAAATCATGCAGGTTTTGTGCCTATTCAATCTTTGAAGTCTTTTTGGGAAAACAGAAAGAAAATTTTGGGGAGTTAGAAAAAGTTTTCAGTTGCATTTTTTATGTCAAAAGGGAAGAAGAATGTTGAGATCGAATTCATTTTTTTAATTGATGTCAAAGGGGGAGAGAATGCATTGAAAAATGCCTTATCATGCTTAGGAGGAGCTATGTTGGGGAGATTATTGGTACTTTGCATCTTGGCAGCAAAATCATGTTTCCAACACTTAGTCATTTTTCACTAAGCGTTTCCATCAATTCCAAAAGGGGAGATTGCTGGAACTTTAGGGAGTTTGATAGCATACAATTTTTTCATTGATGGCAGCCCAAGTCATCCCTCCAATCCACAGATCTGGATTTGCTCATATTGACAGATAAAGTGTAGAACAGGATATTACTAGAACAATGAATGGTGAAAAGGGCATCCGATTAGTATGATGTTTCACTAGATCATCTTTTTGGGTTTTGGATCTCAAATGAAGGATGATATGTATCTACTATACCTTCTTGATTAATTTTATGGTGATGTATTAATCAAACTGTAAGCTTGGAGGTCTAGTAGGATAATTGCCTATTGATCAGTGCATGGAGGCTGACATGGTGCATGTAGCATTTGTGCATGCATAATAAATGTTTGAATAAATTTTTTGTGTGCTTGGAAATTTTTCTTGGGTCCCAACTAAGATCTAGTCGACCTTAGAATATACACATTAAGCATTGTTGGAGAATTGAGCCAATTGAGTGATCAATATTTTATATTTGGTTGAAGCAATCATGAAGCAGCTAATAATCTTCGATAGTGGATATTTATATAAGTTCATTGAATTCATTTTAAAAAAGGAGAATGTGCTAGTAGTAGTTTTGTGAGTAGAGCAGAGTAGAGCATAACGGAGCTTAAGTTTTGAATCTGATAGAAGGTCAAGATACTATTTTGAGAGCTTAATTGGAACTATAACCAAGCATTTGGAGATGCTATCATTTTAGTTCATCTTTTGTTGTAATACAAACTTTCTATAAAGCAGTGAACCTTCTTTATTTTTAGCAATGAGCTCTAGGTAGTGAGCCTAAATGCAAGTGCATTCCTTTTTACTTTCATACTTTTAACAGAGTATACTATTTTGGATTAACCTCCACTATGCCTTTTCCCCTAACAAGGTTTTCCACACAAAAATATTGGTGTAATGGTGTTATGAATGCCTTCATCTTATGGTTGCATCTTTACTTATGTTTATGTGTTGTGAATGATTTAAGATCTAGTTTATAATTTACATTTTTCTAAACACTGATTCACACCCCCCTCTCAGTGTTCCTTGAGTCCAACAAAGCTTATATCGCCTCACATTTCAAAACGTTTTGTATAGTAGCAATTACGACCAACAAAATGTTTCGAAGGCATCACTTTGTTCCAGCGGGATGGTCTTGAAAAGTGGGTAAACAATGATGATAAGCAAAGTTGTGAAGCCAAGCAGCCAAGCTTACAACTGCAATTTTCCAATATGTATGAGGGATGTACAGAATGAATAAGGGATATTGTCTCCATTTAGTGGTCTTTGCATGTAGGAATGGAGTACTACAAGCTCATCATCATTTCAACTGCCAAATATGAAACACATACGCTAATGTTCAAAACAAGGAAAAAATTGAGATGATAATGAACTTTTACATTGTATATGGCATGTTTCTTCTTGTGCACCAATGTCACGATCAACAACCAAATTTATGAATTTTGGTATGCAAGCAATTCTTTATCCCCTAGATGAATTTGTATTTGCAAGCCTATGCAAGATATCAATGTAGCTTTAATTTTTCTAGACTTTTATGCATATTTGGAAATGTAGTTTAGCACAATTTGTCTAGACAATACTAGTTGGCAATCAACATTTTCTTGCTAGATTGCAAGCATCTTAGGTTTGTGGATATTAACATGCTCATCATTTCTTGCTAGTTTGTACAAATTTTTCAATTCACTATCAATTGTCAATGTCGAAGATGGTTGTGTATTCCATGGATCTTTGTAGTGACATTGTAATTGCTGGCCTTTTTTCCTTAGGAAAGTGTATTGAGTGCACTTGGCATGCCTTTGAACCGTGTTTAACAAATTTTCATAATCCACCATTGGATCCATAGAAGAAATTTGTGTAGTATTAAGCAAGCATGGGTCATCCAAAGCTGAGTGGTGGATCCTTGATATTAGCTACTCTAGGGCGCGAGGGTTCCATGTTGAAACATAGCGATCAAAGACATTTTTTGCTTGTTGAAGCTCATGTGGGTTGGACCAATCAAGCATACATCCATGTTTGGGGCATCTGGGAGCCACAAGAAACCATGTACATGTGTTGACCCGTGATGTTGCCACTCATACCTATAGCAATAGTCCTTTGTGTGGAAGAGTCTCTCAATAACCTCTTCACAAAAAATAGTGAATCACAGGTGCATATACAAGGTTGTTATGTGTGGGTTCTGCACAATGTTCTTTGTGAAGTGTCTTTAGGAGTATGAAAAATCAAATTGGGTATGAGGTTCAATCACCCTATGTAGATTAGGCCATTTTTTATCTGCAGAGCTCAAAGTGAAGAAAAGAGTCGGTGTACCAAGCTAGTGGATCATTGCTGCAAGCTCTTGTCGACACTTGGCCCAATATGAGTGTGTTCCTCACAAGGATGCACCAAAGCAAACATACTAGTTTTCTATCTGGGTATCTGGTACCTCTAGAAGCAATTGCCACAAAGCAAGAACCAACTTTGGGATTCTTTCCTCCAAGTTTGTTTTCATAAAAACTGATGTTGATTGTTGGCTTCGATGTCTCATTATCAAATTATAAATGTAATAACTAAATCTGACATGCCTTCCAAATCTATTATCATAGTATCTCATCAAGTGCAAGGCATATTCATGTAAGTTAATTTATATGGTTCTCGATTGTAGAGGCATTGCCATGCCAGTGGGGAACAATGTTGGAAAAGCCATACTTAATAACCCTTTTGTATTATATTCATTGATAGGGCTAGAATTTATTTTAGGCCAAGGAAAGGTATGTTGACTAGTGTCTTTAATTTGTAAGGCATCTCTAATTTCCTGCAATTCTCGAGGGTTGGGAATCAACTAAATAAATGATGACAAGTCTTGAAGGTTAGCTTCCTCATCAACAACACTTTCTATAGTTGCCATTGGTTCATTTGGGTCATGCCTCAGTTCTTCCATTATGTGCAAGAGATTAGAGATGTTAGTACTTGTAGAAGGAAAAAAATTTAAAGCATCACAATCTATTGCAACATCACTATAGTATGGGTCATTCTCAATTTTATATATTAATGTAGCCATGACATTATGTTTTCAACATAGCAATCATAGTTTGTCCCCTGAATGCCAATTCTTCGCACAATCACAACTTCAAGATCATGTAGACAATGAAGCAACAAAGTTGCAATTCCCATGATGTCTTGTGGGAAGCTTATAGTATGGTCACTATATTTGTACTGGCCTCCTCTAGCATGGGTTACTTGTAAAACAGGAGCAACGTTGGCTATAAGCATTTCTTTGACTTGAGTAAGCTTTGCAAGGATGGTTGGTTGTGGCCCTGGATCCATTTTGTTTGCTAGGATATATCTTTGGACACCTTTTTTAGAAGCACATTGCAAATAGGAAATTCCAACACTGGTTGCTCAGAATCTCATGCCAGCATAACTCTCATTGCAAATAGAACAAATTTTCAATTCAGACGAAACATCAATGTGTTGGTGGAAGGATTGCATTTCTATGTGGAAAGGTTCACCAAAAATGTTTCCTGAGGGTTGGGTTTTTGACGATGTGGTTGGAAAGGCATGCCCAACAAGAGTTTGCAACAGTGTACAACTAGGTATTGTGGAGGCGGATTCATAGCGATGGGTGCAGTGCAACTGTGAAGGGGTGCAAGTTGAGGGGGAGCAATAGTGAGAAAATGTTACTGGAGAGCTTACTTGCAATGGTGGTGTGCCTAGCTAGGCATGGGGTAGAAAGCCAACTGGGTCTAGAGAACATCTTTGTTGCAAGTACTTGGTTCACCGACTTGCGCAAATATGGTCTTTGTGGCGTGCATAATAAAGTTGGTTTCTTTCACGCTTTGCTGCCTTTTTACGATCCACACTTGATGTGGCGTTGAAACCTAAAGAAGGTTGTGATGCCTACAGTAATAATATTAAAAAAACAATAAAATGGTTGTGAACACCAAGTTAAAGGGAAATGGCATAACTAAAGTGGTCAACCTTATTGAATATGAAAGAAAGTAGCCAAAGGCACAAAGCAAAAATCAATAATACCCTATGGAAAGCAATATAAACTATATAACATGAACTATTTTACTATGTTCCAATCATTAACACAATATGCAAGCCATAAAGGAAATAATATTGATTTGAACAGTGGCCTAGATGGAAGACTCACAAAATAGAAGAATCCATAGCAATAAAGCCATGCACAAAGAAATCAAAACACACACATGGCACAATTTTTTTTTTCAACAATATTTTAGTAGAAAGCAGGTGAAATGCTCACATATATGTATATGTATGCATAGTGTAATGTATTCATATAAAATTGTATTTAAAGTGCTTTCCAAACTCCAAAATAAAAACATGATGCAAACCAATCAATCTGATGGGAAAGTGGCTAATTCAAAAGGAAATGCATCGATTGCAATACTAAATTTGCGTATGGACAGGAATTAATGGTAACACCATGCATTGACAAGACTTCTTTTCAGGAGAGCATTATTAGTGTTAAACCATGTCGCATATACTAGTAATTTGTGAAGTATAATATGATACATAGTTTAATACTTAAATACTCTTCTGAAAAAGAAGTCTTTTCAATGGTATCAGGTCAACTATGTCCACAAATTTCTGCCCTGCGATCAAACGTGAAATGAATGTTGCTCATTATTGCCAATATAACACCTTTCATTCTAACAGTTACTTTTTGAACCTACAAGGAATAATACCCAGGAGATGAGAATTGACATTATGCATTACATGAATATATACAAATTTCCTGCTTGCAGATGCAAAACCATGGTGCAAGGGAGGGAAAATTTAGAAAATAAAAAAAACCGCATGCAGAAAAAAACTATTCCCTATAGTCACTTATTGACAATAAGAAAAATAAACATATATGGAAATGTGTCTGCAAATGTATATATGCATATGTAATATGTGTTCAATGCAGAGTGTCATGAATGGAAAGTATGATGCACTCTTTAAAGAAGATTGTACTATTGTCACTACCTATTGTTGTGCATCATCCCTTCCTTCATGAAACTCTCCATCCAAAATAA